>MJUU01038537.1:79156-114821 GCA_002080025.1 Modiolus philippinarum | reverse complement strand
CAAAGGTAACTCTGTTTAGGGAAACTCTTACAGAATGGGTGCATTGTCGAAGAATGATTGGTTACTTCCCTGAGTATAGATGCGTGCGATTCGGTAACCACCCCTCAAGGTAACTCTGTTTAGGGAAACTCTTACAGAATGGGTGCATTGTCGAAGAATGATTGGTTACTTCCCTGGGTATAGATGCGTGCGATTCGGTAACCACCCCCTCAAAGGTAACTCTGTTTCGGGAAACTCTTACAGAATGGGTACATTGTCGAAGAATGATTGGTTACTTCCCTGAGTATAGATGCGTGCGATTCGGTAACCACCCCCTCAAAGGTAACTCTGTTTAGCAACACTCTTACAAAATGGGTACAATGTTGATTACAAACAACAGATAACAGTAAGCACATACAATGGCAGAAAACTACAATCACACGCCACGCTTCACAAGCAATCTGCATCATAAAAAAACACTAATGGGGATTTCCCTATGACTGCATGATAAACAATGAAATGATATGGAGTAAATGCACATGAAACAAAGTCTCTACAAATACACTGTGAGACCAAGCAACGGAAAAACACTTTTATTGTTGTTCTTCATCTTTAAGTCTTGGGGCACGACCATTGCTGAAAGTTATTTTGTGACCCTCTAAATGTATGGATGTGTACTTATTGTTGAAGGCAGTTTTGTTGACCCTTCACAGTTCGTTTTGTTACTTTTTCTCTCATTACTGCTATGCACTTATTGGTAATGAGTTTTGTGATCTCCCATTTACGAAAAAAAGCCAACAAGAAGCAAATACAATGGCCGAAAATCACAATCACATGCCACAATCCACCAGGAAACTGCACAAGAAAACTCCAATCAAAAGTCAAAAGACAAACGTAGATAGGGGTTACATCATGAAAAACGTGTACATCATAAAGAAATTATCCCATGTCAGTTTGGTTTATGCTCTTGCTGAAAACTGTCGACTTCTTATCACAGTATCAGTTTACAATCATTATTGAAGGCTGTTTCATGACCTTACCAAAAAGTGTGGATGAAAGTTTTTTTTTCCTGAAGTATTGTCGATTACTTCCAATAACTGTATTGATGTATTCTCATTCCTGAATGCTGTTTGTGACCTTCCTTGATAGTGTAAGTTTATTGGTGTTGATGGCTGTGGTAATGACTGGTTACATAACCTGCTCTTGTTGTTAACGAATTTGATTATCTCTTTGAAGACATGATCCAAGGATATTAGCCCATAATTGAAGGTCGTTTAGCTATTCCCCTTAAAGAATTATAGAATGCGCAATGTTTGTGATTCTTCCACCAGTATAAATGTACTGTTTAAGCATATTAGTCGATTTTTCAATGGTTCATTTTTGAAGATGGTGTGAATATCTCTTCTTACATTAAAGATCAGAGCTGTTTAGTCACCTGACCTCTCCTAACACTGGGCTTGTGCTTATTGTAAAAGCTGTTTGGTGACCTCTTATTTCAGTCTGGTTGAGCGCTCATAAATGAGGGTTGTTTGAATACCTCTCAAAAGTGTTGACATGTGATCAGTTGAATTACAAAAAACAGGATAACAGTAAACACCTGCAATGGTCAGGAAGTACAATCACATGCCACAATTTACAAGCAAACTGCACCAGAAAAACAATAATGAAAACAAGAGACAAACGTAAATAACGATAGAAACTCACAAACTTACAAACCTCATTGTTACTTCAAGCTAATCAATTCATGTGGCAAGAGGGTGTGAATGCAAAAAAAGTTCATTTTGTGACGTTGTACACTACCTTGAACGGTACAAACTTATACACCCGATAATTTTTATCTTTTCCTCTTAACCAAAGACATTAGTAAACTCATAACAGCCATGCAAAAATCAAACAGATGTAATGTAGACTGCTTCTACAGTAGTGATTCTGTACATTTATGCTTTTCATTAAATTAATATACACTGTGCATGTACATGTATTTATTACAGAAAAGCCGTTCAAAACAGTTGAGAATCATCCAAGTAGCACCAATGGAAAAGATAAAATCGAAAAAGAAAGTGTCTTTTCGAATGGGACATGTATGTATTATATTTCAAAATTATTTGGCTATCAGTAGTTCTTGCAAATTAGCAATCTATGTCAACGGTGTCTCTGACATACAAATATACAAATGGATAAACTCAATATGTCAAGATTTAAGTAGTACAACAGAATGGATTCAACAAGATCGTATACAAATGTACAATGATTGAATATAAGCTGCAACAACATTTTTAATATTTATGTACAACAAGATTCAACGAGAAGAATTACTTGCATATTGATATCTTTACTTGCATATTGATGTCTTAGACTTCATACTATACAATTTAATTTAAACTCATATTGTCAGGGGAGTGGTTGTACATCTTTTTGCATTGATAGGTACTAACTTTAAATATACAGAGTTCTCTCTATATTTACAGGGCAAAAATTTGAATAAGGACATGGATGTCGTAAATGAATGTCGTGCAATGTTTCGAAAAGAAATAGCTGTACTCGGACATGAAGTAATACAGTTCCGGGAAACATGCGCAAGAGAGGTAATATTACTCATTTTCTAGGTCAAGTCAGGTGACTGAATAATCAAATGAATATAATAATCCAAACATTGTTTTCAGTTTGCAATCAAATAAGAGATATCACCATTGCAGTAAAGTAGAGTTCTTGAGATGGCCATTTCGACAACTTCTGTCTCCTCGGTGGAAATTAAATCGAAACACTTGGAAAACCACAATTTTTAAGCTGATAAGTGAACTTTTTTCTAGAGGGCCTTAGAGAGGTGTCAAGGCGAGTAAAGGCGGGCTCCCTAATATGATTTGCATAAGTTCAATGGACAGACATCTAATTTTACTTTGTTCAAAAGAAATGTCGGTTCAATGGTCGTGTTCATAAGATAACTGCATTAAATTATCTCTGAATGAAAGATTTCCACTAATATTTGCAAAAATAAAAATTGAGTAATCCAAATGATTTCCTAAACATCAGCACTTGTTTTTGAACTCAGACCTGAGAATTGAGAGATTAACTAGTCTAAATAGCTTACAAATTAGGCATTGAAAATTCAAATCATTGCACTTTTTTCTGAAGTTGATTTTTATTTCAGATAGTAAAATGTAGGATGCAATTGCAAGCAGAAATGCAAAAAGCCAATACAGAGAAAATGTTAAAAGAGACATCTAGAGTAATGACAGAGGACTTTGACACGAAACTCAGTAAACAGGAACTGCAAGAAAAACTCATTAAACAGGAACTGCAAGAAAAACTCATTAAACAGGAACTGCAAGAAAAAGGTGATACATCTTCAAAGGAAAACATAAATGGGTAAGTCTTATTTACCACAAAAAGGGCTGTAAATGTATGTGTAGTGTGTTTATTCCAGTTAACCCTTTAAATTCGTTTCTTCAATAAAAACATTACGGAAAACCCACGAATTTGCTCCTCTTCTCGCATGAAAATTCAGTCGCATTTTCGATGTCAACTTACTAGTATCTAAGTCGAGAATTGGTCATTTATTAGTTTATGAAATATAATTTGAAATGAGTTATGAATTATGAGACATTGGGTTTTTACAGTTCTACAAACACTCTCATTCAAAGTCGACTTTTTTCTGTTATCTTATTTATTCTATTTTTAGGATGAATAAAACAGACCAGGCTTTAGTGGAACAAAAGTGGTCTGAACAATTTAAAATTTTACAAGACGGAATGGAGTATTTGGCAAGGAAACAAAGTCAGTTAGACAGAGAATGCATTTTAGCAGATGAAGAAGAAAGCCTGATGAAAAGAAAGGCGGAATTAGAACAATATGAGAAGGAGGTAAACTATGTCTAATTCTTAAGTGTTGTAAATATTTAATAGGAAAAAAAGGTAAACTCTTTGCTTAATTCTTAGATGTAATAAATATTTTACAATGATGTCAGACTTGCTGTATAACAATAAATAAAGAGATATTTTTGGCCATAATGAAAGAAAATAAATATTGTGAAATTTTACAACAGCAAAGTACCGAAGGAACAAATCAAAAGTAGATTACATTAATCAAAATCGAGACATGAGATGAAACGCCAGAGGACAAAAGACCAAAGACGTGCGTCATCAAAATAAATGTTGATATTAGAGTAAGATAAACATACAGTATAAGCATCCAAAAATTAGAGGGTAGTGACATTATCTGCAGATGGATATATACTGATGATTATTATGCCTACAATAAAATCAGGAGTCCACTTTTCTTTATCAGATTGATGAAATAGAATCAAATTTAGACAGACGACAAGAAAGATGTCAGAAGAGACAGAATGACTTATTTGCCCTTGAAGAGGTTGGTAAATACTATTCTCTAATTTCTGTCCAATTTTCACGTCTCCTGGACGGTATTGAAACATTTGAACTTGCAATATATAAATTTTACAAAATTGTGTTTAAAACTAAGGAGTATCTCCCTCATGCATAGCTCTGTCTATAGCTGAATTTTGGCTTTTCTATTTAGATCCTTTTGGTTATTTGTTCTCTATCAGCTTTAAATGTGTTTCGGTGTATGGGCTTCCAAATGTTTTGATTTTATCTGCACTGAAGAGACATACGTTGTCGAAATGCGCATATGCAGAACCTAAATTAACAGTAACTTCGGTATTGTGTTATTTGAACTCGTTAAATAAATTTGCAAATGTTTAAAAGCTCGACAAGCCTCGCTTTTAATCAGTTGCAAAATTTATTGAATTCGATGTGAGATATTTCATAATCAACTAGTTCTCGTTTTAGAAACTATATATAGTTTACTTCAACAAGAACTGTTACTGTCTATACGACTGTGTGTATATGCATGCTCTTTCTACGGTTAGTCTGAGTATAAATGTAAAATACTATATATTTATTAAAATAATCACAAAGTCGTTGATTAAATGTAAAGTTATTTGAATGCCTGTTACGTAAGTTAATCTAAAAACGAATAATGGCAACATCGGAAACGTCAAGAAATAGATATAGCATGTGTTCGGCACAGAACAGAACAAGTGTGTCTCGCCCGTCCCTTCTTGGTCACAAAATTGATGTGAAAACTCAAACCGACTAAAACCAGACAAACATAGGATGTTTGCTAGACTGTGAAATTGGGGTAATATAGCAGATCCTGTCCTGTGCAACCAATACAAAAATTCCAAATATCAGTGACCTACCACTAATAGATACTGAAAAACCAAATATGTTCACTAGACCCTGAAAATGAGGTCAAGAGTTAAAGATCGCTAAAAGCAAACAGCAGGCTGTCATGTTCTATCTAAGACAAAACCACTTACCAAATATCATTGACCTTACATTAATATATACTGGGAAACTTAACATGATCAATGGACCATGAAATTTGGGCCAAAGACGTAAGTGTTATGGCAGACTGCCATGTTCTACTCACGACTCACCCACATACCGGGAAACTAAACATGATCACTGGACTATGAAATTGAGTTCACAGACATAAGCCATATGACAGAATGTCATGTACTTCAAAAAATAAACCCATGTACAAAATATCATTGACCTACCACAAATAGATACTGGCTTTTGCTAGTGCCGGTACAAAGTCCGACTATCCTGAGTTACTATCGTTGTTTATGTTTGTCTTTTGTCTTCATTATTGTTTTTCTAGTGCAGATCGCTTGTGAATTGTGGCATGTGGTTGTAGTTTTCAGCCATTGTAGGTGTTTACTGTTATCCTGTTTCTGTAACTGGAAACTAAACATGCTCACTGAACCGTAAGATTGAGGTCACACACAAAATACCGTATTAAAGAAGGCCATGTACTTCTTGAGACCAACCAACATACCAAATATCATTGACGTACCATAAAAGGTTACCTAGAAACTGATCTAATAAGAAAAACTTAACATGTTCATTTGGTCGTGAAATTGAGGTCACAGATAACAGCCATATAGCAGACTGTCATTTACTACCTTAGACCAACCTATATACCAAATATCATTGACCCATCACTTATAATACCGAGAAGATGACCTAATAACAACAACTTAACATATCCACTGGACCATGAAATTGAGGCCAGGGACAAAACCAATAATGACCAATAATAGATACTGGGAAACTAAACATGATCACTGGACTGTGAATGAGCTAACAGACACAAGTCATATGGCAGAATGTCATGTACTACCCGAAATAAACCCATATACCAATATAATTGACCTACTACAAATGGACCCTGGCTTTTGCTAGTGCCGGTACTAAGTCTGGCCATCCCGAGTTCCTATCGTTATTTATGTTTGTCTCTTGTCTTCATTACTTTTTTTTCTGGTGTAGATCGCTTGTGGAACAACTGTTTCTGCTGAAAACATGTTGAAACAGAGCATTTTCATGGTTAAGGGCATAAGGGGACCAAGGATTTTTTTTTTATCTGGTGCAATATACACAAGTTATGAGGAAGCCAGAAATTTCTTGAAATTTCATACTAAATGTATTTTTAGCTCACCTGACCAAAAGTGTCATAGTTGGCTATTGCTATTACATGGCGTCCGTTGTCCGTCTTTCTATTAACTTTTTCACATTTTCTGAAACAATGAAGCATATTCAACCAAACTTTACAGGAAGGAGATTGCTCATTTGTTTGCGATCCGGTAAAAACTTGGCTGACAGAGCTGAACATAGTTTAAGAATAGCATGTGGTTGTAGTTTTCAGCCATTGTAGGTGTTTGCTGTTATGAGACAAACTTACATACCATATCTCATTACCTTCAATTAATACTTGCTGAGAAACTAAACCATTCACAAAAAATAACATGTATATTGGACCGTGAAACTGAGGTAACGGACATAAACCATAAAGCAGGCTGTCATGTACTACTCAAGACCAACCTACATACCATCATTGACCTACCACTTATGTTACTGAGAAAATGACCTAATCACAAAAACTTAACATGAAAGTTTACGCCGCCGCCGTCATATTTTATACGCATATGTATCGCTTTCCGGGCCTTTTGTCGCGGGCGAGACAAAAACGAAGGCACACATACAAAGATGAATGACACGGGCGAAATAATAAACCATGAGTGAGGTCAGACGCACCAGAAGAGTGAGCATCTCCTGTTTCTTGTAGGAGACCCGCCGTGTTGAACATGTCAATTGCAGTAGAGGAAAATGCAACTTTAGCTGTAAAATCAAATGTCTATTGTCATCTGGGAAACAGATATCCAACATTGCAATTGGTCTACAAGATCGTGATGTCGACTGTAAATATTTCAAGTTCAGGGTAATAAATCCCTGGTTAATGGACTTCCAAATTCTTGGTTTTATCTGCACTGATGAGACATAAGTTGTCAAAATGCGCATATGCAGAAAATAAATCAACAGTCACTTCGGTATTTTGTTATTGTTTAAGTAGCCTATTTATGAGCCTACTTTAAACAAGAGATCTGTGAGCCAATGCTCACTAGCAATACCCCCGCTCTCTTCAGTAAACAAAATGTAGATCCCTACAAGTTTTAAAATGCATCAAACAAAATGGCAGGCCTATACAAAGCTTCTGACAAAATTTCAAGTTTGTATCTTTACTCGTTGCAGAGAAAAGCTTGACGATTGTGTAGGTCAGAAAGAATAATAAAAAACGACTATGTGGGTAAACAGGAAGTAGTATCCCGACAGGTCTGAAAATGCATCCCACAATATGGCATGACAATACAAAGCTTCTGACAAAATTTCATGTTTGAATAATTTACCAGTAAAGAGAAAAGCTTGACGAAAGTTGTGACAGACAGATGGACAGACGGAATGTTGAAAAATTGACTAAGTTGGTATACAGGAAGTCGTATCCCGAGGGGTCTCAAAATGCATCCCACAATATGACATGACTATACAAAGATTCTGACAAAATTTCATGTTTGAATAATTTACCAGTAAAGAGAAAAGCTTGACGAAAGTTGTGACAGACAGACGGACAGACGGAATGTTGAAAAATTGACTAAGTTGGTATACAGGAAGTCGTATCCCGAGGGGTCTCAAAATGCATCCCACAATATGACATGACTATACAAAGATTCTGACAAAATCTCAAGTTTGTATCATTTACCATTGCAGGGAAAAGCTTGACGAAAGTTGTGACAGACAGACGGACGGACAGAATGTTGAAAAATTGACTAAGTTGGTATACAGGAAGTCGTATCCCGAGGGTTTTCAAAATGCATCCCACAATATGACATGACTATACAAAGCTTCTGACAAAATTTCAAATTTGAATCATTTACTATTGCAGAGAAAAGCTTGACGAAAATGTGACGCACTGACGGAATTTTGAAAAATTGACTAAGTCGGCAAACGGAAAGTAGTATCCCGACAGGTCTGAAAATGCATCCAATATTGCATAACTATATAAAGCCCTTGACAAATTTTCAAGTTTGTATCAGTATCCATTGCAGAGAAAAATTTTGAAGAAAGTTGTGACGGACGGAATGACAGAATGACGGAATGACGGACACGTGGAAAACAGTATACCCCCATTTTCCTTCGGAGCGGGGGTCTAATAACAATTTTCACCTTTTTATACCCCACGAACGAAGTTCAAGGGGTATATAGGAATCACCTTGTCCGTCTATCTGTCTGTGATAGCAATCAATTTTTCGTAACAGTTTTCTCAGTTACTTCTCATCGCTGCAACTTGAAATTTTGTATGCAAGTTTAGAATGATGTCCTATACCGCAAGTAGCGATTTCAGGGTTGCCGGACATCTAAAACTTGTTTACCGACTTAGTTAATTTTCGAGATCTTTTGTCTATTGCAGAAACTTCTCAGTAACTACTCATCATTGCAACTTGAAATTTTGTATGCAAGTTTAGAATGATGTCCTATACTACAAGTAGAAATATCAGGATTGCCGGACATCTACTTCCTGTTTACCGACTTAGTTTATTTTCGAGATAGTGTATTTTGTCAATCGCAGAAATTTTTGTAACAGTTTTCTTAGTAACTACTCGTCACTGCAACTTTAAATTTTGTATGCAAGTTTAGAATGATGTCCTATACCGCAAGTAGCAATTTCAGGATTCCCGGACCTCTACTTCGTGTTTACCAACTTAAATAATTTCGAGATCTTTGTCAATCGTAGAAACTTTTAGTAACAGTTTTTTCAGTAACTACTCATCACTACAACTTGAAATTTTGCACGCAAGTTAAGAATGATGCCCTTTATTGCAAGTAGCGATTTCAGGATTGCTGGACATCAACTTCCTGTTTACCGACTTAGTTAATTTTCGAGATCTTTTACGCAAATTTCACAAATAGAATTATTCAATTATAACTTTTTTTGTGACGAATTATATTGGGATCTTCTACTCCAATGGTGAGTGGGGGTATCATTGTGTGGCCTTCCAGGACACAGTACCTCTAGTATTCAATTTTGATTTGTTGTTACAAACAGAATTCTTTGTCATAATTTTAGGAACTTGATAAGCTTAAACTCGACTTGGAAAAGAAAAAAGACACTCTTAACACCTTAGGTGTAGATACCAGTGAACTAAAGAGTCGGGGAAGGGACAATTTGTAAGTGTTGTTATCCATGTTACATGTAGACTCTTTCAGAGGTTACAAGATTACAATATTATTTTCTGATAAATTCGAAATTAGCAGCTTTATAGTTTCAGAAGTATCGGTGTAGAAAATAAATAATAAAAAAATAATAATAAAAGACTGCTCAATGAACTTATATAATACCCAAGATTATTACAACAGTAACACAGCCTTTCTCAATATTCTTATGTTCTTAACAACTGTTTCCGTTGACAACATATTGAAACAGAGTAAGGGCATAAGGGGACCAAGGATTTTTTTATCTGATGCAATATACTCAAGTAATGAGGAAGCCATAAATTTCTTGAAATTTCATAATAAATGTATTTTCAGCTCACCTGACCCGAAGTGTCATAGTGGGCTATTGCCATCACATGGCGTCCGTTGTCCGTCTTTCTATTAGCTTTTTACATTTTATGAAGCATATTCAACCAAACTTTACAGGAAGGAGATTGGTCATCTGTTTGCGATTCGGTAAAAACTTGGCTGTCAGCGCTGAACATAGTTTAAAAATGGACCCTATGAGAGATCATATTTTGATCATTTCCTCTGAAGCAATATTTAACCAGACTTTACAGGAATGATGTACGGAAGGTCCATAACGACGATTGCATTTTCATTCATCCGGAAAAAAACAAGCATGACCGCCAGCGCGAAACATAGTTAAACATTAGTTAAACAAGGTCCTTTACAGACAATGATTATTTTATTCCGTTACGAGAAAAAAAAACAACAGTTTAATTTTCATTATCTGCTTTGAAACATTTAGAGCAAATTTAAATGTACTGCAGTTATGTATGGAATTTTATCCCATAAATTCCCCATTTTCACTGGATTTGACAAAAATGGCTGCAAGTGTTGAACATAGTTTAACATTAGACCCCATGGGGAAAACATCAATTTTGGTCATCAGCATAAGTGAACAAATAAAGGGATATGTTGTAAATGTGCATGGGACAAAATCCATATAAATATATGGTAAGAGTAAGCAAATGGAACAACGCTTTCATTGTTGTTCACGGTCAGTTTCTGTGCCTTTAGTTTCGACAGTGGCCTTTTCTTCTGAAAAGTGTCTGTTGCAAAATTATCAAAAATGGACTGATTTCAAATTTGGTATGCAGCTTCATACTAATGAGTTGTGCGTTGTTGCTCTCTTGATATCTACTTTCTACTTATTCTTGTTGATTGAACTTGGAATTGGTTTGCATTTCTCATAGTAGTGAAAAATAGTTGTCTAAAAATTTTCAAATTAATTTAAATTTAGCTGTGCAGCTTTCTGCTAATGAGTTCTGTGTTGTAAAATGATTTTGTTGTCCCGTGGTATCAACTTCCTGTGTGATGAGACTTTGGTACAGTAAAGGGTTTATTATACCCCCCCCCCGCTTTGCGGGAGGTATATCGTGTTCATGGTGTCCGTCCGTCCTTCCATCCGTCCGTCTTTCTTTACCCAAAAGCTGGTATCCAGTACTCCTCCGAAACCGCTGATTTGGATTCCGTGAAACTTATGCAGGAGCTTAATTATATATTGTAGATGTGAACCATGCATTTTGTTTTCCAATAATTGCTTTTGTTTCAGATTTTTTTTGCATGTTTTGGACTTTGTCATTTTAGCTCAATGCAAACCATATGGTAACCACCTGGTATCCACTACTCCTCTTAACTCATCGATTGGAATTTCATGACAGTTATGGAGTAGCCTAATTACATATTGGAGATGTGCACTATGCATTTTGTTTTCCAATAATTATTTTTTTCCAGATTTTTGACATGTTTTGGACTTTATCATTTTAGCTCAATGCAAACCATATGGTGACCACCTGGTATCCACTACTCCTCTTAAACCAAAGATTGGAATTTCATGAAACTTATGCATTAGCTTAATTACTAATTGTAGATGTGCACTATGCACTTTGTTTTCCAATAATTCCCATTTTACCAGATTTTTGAAATGTTTTGGACTTTGTCATTTTGGCTCATTGCAAACCATATGGTGACCACCTGGTATCCACTACTCCTCTTAAGTCAATGATCGGAATTTCATGAAACTTATGCAGAACCTTAATTATATATTGCAGATGTGCACCATGTATTTTGTTTTCTATGAATTCTATTTTTTCCCAGATATTTAAAAAAAATCAGGAAGGGGTGGGGGTGGGGGTATCCGTGGCCCACTAGGCCACAGTAACTCTAGTTTTAATTTGTTAAAATAGTTTCTTGCAGATGATGAAAGCGATAGTTTATAATGGGTCCATGCAATGTTAAATTTTTACGCATTATCGGAACTTTCCGTACACCAATCCTGTGAAGTGTTTTTCATCTTGCCTCAGTGGTGTCTTTCAGACAAGATGATGAATGTGAAATGCTAACAGAAGGATCCAGACGGATAGTACACAATGGGCAGAAAATGTTTGCAATTCAGACTTTTTCTCTTAGATAAAGTTTTCTTCATGACCATCTTTTGAATCAAGTTTTCAAAAAAGGCATGTCTCATACCATTTAAAAAAATGTTCTTGAACAGATATCAGCCCCATGTGGACAAATTCGAAGTTTCGATCCTGACTGTGATTAAAGAATCCTTTGTACTAAATACTGTGTTAATAATTTCTTTCTACTCTGTACAACCTTTCAAAAAGCAATTGCTGTTGAGATGCTACCAGACACTACCGCAATGAAAGGGGAGGTTTGGTGCGCCATAAAACCGATTTTGCCTGTACCAAATCAGGACCATTGCGGTCTACAATTTCCCGGTGAATTTCAACTTGATTTGTCTTTTTGCCTCTTTGACTTTAGCTCTTGACAATTCTGTTAGGTAATTTTGAAATTACCCCACTTTACGAGTAGGTCAACTTCTGGTCAGGAAACTTAAAAGTAATGAAACAAAATTCCAACATTATTTTTGACTTGCCATGGTTAAGCGAGGTAATAAATATCCCAGCCGTTTTTTGGAAACATGATGAAAAATACCAAAAATGTCTTTACCAGATAAACGAAAAAAGAAGGACAAAGTGCAAACCTGAAATCCAATTCGCTTTTTAAGGAACTAAAATTCGTGACTGTACTATATGTGATGCTAACTGATGTATCCTGTCATGAACCTGAACTTTTGTTCATATTTATTGCAGAATTTCATGAGTTGTGAAAATCATCCAGGGGTCTTTCCCTAATTCAAATAAGCGAAAAAGGTTTGAAAGAAAACACCTTCGGTTTGACCGGGGACTGTCAAACTTAGCTTACGAAAGTAATTATACAGTAATGTTGTACTTCTGTCTAGACATATCACTGTTACACTCCTACTTAATATAAAACTAAGAGTTGTCTATTCTCTTTCCATCCAGTCAGCATGAAGTACAGGACGAAAAGTAAGTACACAACACACATAATTTTTAACAATTTTTCTTTGCATTTTTATAATAACACCGAAATAACATTGCTTTTACCCTGTCCGTATACTAATAAGAATTACTGTCACTGAAATTCTATGTATCATATTAAATAGTTACTTTGCAACTAGCAATGATTTAACTTACCTTTCGGTCCCTTTATTTTATCCCTTGTTTCTACTTTCGATTCTAAGAGGTCATGGATTGTGAGCTCTACCAACCACTAGTGTTACAGTATGCCTATTACTGTCGATTCACTATGACCATGGCCATACTTTAGTACCAATTCCTTAATTAATTTTTAAAATTCCCTCTTCCTAAGTGGAACTCTGCTGAAGTCAATTCTACTTTTCGCTTGACCAGCAGAACTTAGGTTGAAGATTGTTGGACCAATCTTACAGTTTTTACAACTCAGTTGTTTCTATCAAACTGTAAAATTGGTTCAACAGTTGTAAAAGTTCATACTCACCTCTGGATATCTTCTAAAACTTTATTGTCTTTATTGTAGATGTTCTAAAGAAAACTGTCTTTGTAATGCATAATTTTTTCTTAGGATGGGGAAATTTTTAATTTTACTTTTGGAAATATTTCGATTTTTTTTTCTTATCTTTGATATGAACACAAATTTAATCTTAAAATGCCATTTCTAGAACATTTTTATATTTTTGTATCTGAACTTTATCATGAAGATCATTTTTGGGAGGAAAACGTGAGAGTACTAATTATATCACATTATGATCTCCCTTGATATTTTTTTCATTTTTCCATTTTTACAGAAAAATAATGAAAATGAACAACCATTATATATTTTAATATATACCAATGATCCAAAAAGATTATTGGAAATTAGAAATTATACTTTAAAACTTACAATTTAGCATTTTCAACCTTTTGTTTGCAGTTCTTGAAAAATAGATTGCCTAATGTAATTATCCATTTAAAACTTCAAATAACTCCAGCTGTATTCACACACTAAGCATAAAGATAAAGATTTCTTGTGGTAAGACTCATTTATTCATATTGTTAAGCCAATTTTATAGTTTGATTGCATTACTTGAATTGCAAAACTATAAGATTAGTTCAGCAATTGTTTAACCAGTTTGGAAAATTGTCTTCATCTGTTTCAGATTTTTAAAAATTGCAATTTTTAAAATTGGTTAAGGAATAGGAATTGAAATATAACCAAGGTCATGATATATCGACTATAAAAATCAAACCATTTNTTAAAAATATGTTTGTGTCAAATGTATCTCCTATCTAATTATATATATATATATATATATATGTATATATTATTGTACGTTCCATCTTGTAGGGAGAGGATATATATAGGCTATGCCTGTTATCCGATCCCATTGAATACATTTATATTCAATAAAATATTTGAAATTGAAAGTAAGTGTCATTCTTGCAAAATTACTGAACATTTATTGGAAGATAAGGAAATCGAAAAGTGAAATTGGAAAATGGTATGAATTACTATATCTTATATTTGTACTATTCTATGTAATCACACTACAGGATTTTATACAATTGGTCATTCATCGCATTGATGATCGATATATTGCTCAACTTCAGCGAGTCAATAAATTCAATGACGATATTTTTGAAATAGGTAGCTCTTTTATAATTGAAAGATGAATAAGCGTTTAACAATGACCATGGTTAAAGTGGATCCATCGAAATAAGCAAGACTAAATTGATGACCAGTTAAAGTAAAATATTTAATACTTTGGTTATTTTTTTGCGGCGGATTAATAAAAAGTCGTCTGTTTTACCATTTTAATGTCCCGACATAATACACATCTATATGATATATAATTGGAAAGAACCAAATTAATACTTTTAGATGGGTCGTCAAATATTTTTATTGACTAAAGGCCAATCGACAGTTGCGAATTACTGAAATGAAATACACGAATCAAAATGATTTTTAGGTATCCTATGTAGTTGTTCTTTGCATCCCATAAAATCAATGTACCAAGTCCTCTGCAAAATGACGTTAATTGAAGTTTTCTTACTTGTAATTGTTGTTTTTACTTTGAAAAGAGTTGTACTTTACTTAATCTAAATATACGTCCTTAACAAGCGTGGACCCAAATTGATGTCTCGCCCGTCCCTTCATGGTCGCAAAATTATTGTGAATTCTTAAACTGACCTAAATCAGAAAACTAAATATATTCGCTAGAAATTAGGGTAAGTGACAAAGGCAGTAGAGCAGACTGTCATGAATCACCCCAAAAAAATATTAGTGACCACTGATAGATACTGAAAAACCAAACATGATCACTGGACCGTGAATCTGAGGTCACAAAACCATATAGCAGACTGTCATGTACTACCCAAGACCAACCTATATACCAAATGTCATTGACCTACCACTTATAGTTACTGAGAAAATGACCTAATCACTAAAACTTAACATGCTCACTAGACCATTAAATTGAGGTCAAGGACAAAAGCCATATGACAGACTGTCATGTACTAAGATCAACCTACATACCAAATATCATTGACCTACCACTTATAGTTACTGAGAAAATGACCTAATCACTAAAACTTAACATACTCACTAGACCGTTAAATTGAGGTCAAGGACAAAAGCCATATGAAAGACTGTCATGTACTATCTAAGATCAACCTACATACCAAATATCATTGACCTACCACTTATAGTTACTGAGAAACTAAACTAAGCACAAAAACTTAACATGTTCATTGGACCGTGAAATTGAGGTCACAAACAAAAACCATATAGCAGACTGTCATGTACTACTCAAGACCAACCTATATACCAAATATCATTGACCTAACATTTATAGTTACCGAGAAAATGACCTAATCACAAAAACTAAACATGAAAGTTTACGCCGCCGCCGCCGTCATACTTTGTATGCATATGTCTCGCTTTCCGCGCCTTTCCTCGCGGGTGAGACACTATGACTCATATACTTTGCATAGGGTTATGGCCATGTACACAACGCGGTTTTTGGGGGCTAATGCATTGAAAACTGGATTGGAGGAGATATACGTTGGTACCATTTAACTTATCACAAAGACCGTAAGGACTTCTTTACATATGTTGTGTACAAATTATCATTGCACAAATTACTAAATAAAGAACTCCCTGTTTGATATGTATGCCTTTATTTAACTAAGAAGATCTTTATATCGCGAGTACAATTAAGTGAAATGTATCCTTTCTATCATGTTTACACTAATGCAACAAAACCCCTACAGATATCGGCAATTTAGACTGGAGGTGGCTTATCTTATAATTTGCCCCTGACACCAGAATCGGTTTTCAGAAGCTCAATCTACAGAGCTTCTGGGCGCTTTACTACGTTGTGGATAGCGGAATACCCTGAGTATGTTTTGATACAATGGCAGTAGAATACCGAAGGAACAAAGGGGTGAAATTCACAAAAATCGAAGTCCAAAGACAGGGCAAAAACGAGAACACAGAAAACAATGACGTTAGACACAAAAACAATGACGTTAGACAGATACAAAGCACAGAACCAGAAATTACAACATTGAGGTGTATACAGGGCAGGACATGCTTACCCTTCCGGAGCACCTGATGTCACTCTTGTTTATTGAGAGTTCACACTGTTAGTGCTTTAGTTTTTTGTGTTGTATATGTAATGTTCGTGTGTTTTGTGGGCGTGTGGTGTCTTTGGTCTTCCGTCTTTTGGTGTTCTTGCTGTTGCCTTGTCTCTGGACTTTGATTTGTGTAATCTTGTGCTTTGTTCCTTCGGTATTCTACTGTCGTTGTTTTTTTTTCAGAACAAAGGCACTCACAGTGTGAACTCCAGTGAAACTGAGAGTGACATTAGGTGCTCCGGAAGGGTAAGCATGTCCTGCTCTGTTAACAGCACCCGTCACACTGTGAGTGATTCAATCCAGGAAAATGTCAACGTCGGTAGTCAAATCCGGGAAGACGTGAATCTAGCTGAAAATGTCCACTTTCATTTGGGATACTGACACGTCATATCTTTCAATGATGCTATGGTGACGGCAATAGAATTTCTTGATGAATAAAATTAACAAAGCGACTAAGCAGCTTTTGGGACAGTGTTTTTGTTTTGTTAAAAAATCACTGTACAAACTACAACATATCAACAAACACATAAGTTGTCAAGGCCAAAATGGCCATATGCAGAAACTAAATTCACAGCAACTTTGGTATTTTGTTATTTATAAAACATTAACGGTACAGTTATAATCTATCACTGAAGACCTATATTCAGTTTAAAACATTTTAAATATACCAATAGACACCGTCATCTATCAATGTCTATACATATATATAAGAATTTTTAAAATGTTAGATAAATTTTAAACCTCTAATTAGGATTTATATTTGCCACTAGTACACAAAAAGTTTGAAATATGAAACCACTTTAAATTTGTTACAGAGAACATATACGGAACAATTTATTGGAGAAGCAGTCATTCCTCCAAAAGAAAATTGACCAATATAGAACAGAACTTGCCACACTGAAATCAGCGTGTACAGCTAAAGATATATTAATTCAAAAACTACAGACACAGGTAATCCAAAAAATTTTATGAATTTTGCCGTTCTTATATGCAGTTTTAGGCAATAAATATTGGTAGATAGACGGTTGGGTTGTTAGTGTGCTGACGTGACCATATCAACACAAAATTGAGTATGCTATGAACAGAATATGCTTCAATATACCGTACTAGAAAAAAATACTTCAAGATGAAGAACAACAATAAAAGTGTTGGTTCCTTTGCTTGTTTTACCATGTATTTGTTCAGACTTTGTCTCGTGTACATTTACTCCATATCCTTTCATTGTTGATATAAAACAAAATATTTGATAAATAGAGATGAGATAACACCCCTTTAAGGACAGGTCATTTAACATTACAGTATAACCATTCTAGACAATTTTCATATTTTTGCTTATTTAGGATCATGTTGAATTGTTTTTGTATTAGTTACAAATCATTGACCAAAACATGTCAGGTATGGACAAACGTATGAGCACAAGCATTATGACATACCATTGTCACCAGTTGTCAAAGAGGGATTTATTGACATAAGAACACGACATTGCTTACCCGGCAATAAGTTTGAAACTTATAGTTGCCATCACTTTTCAGAGTCATACTTTTGGAACTTAAAGTAATTTTGAATATATATATAATTCATTATTTTGTAGATCAAAGAATTGCAAGATGATTTAGAAAAGAAGAATTCAAAAATAGAACAATTGGATACAAGACTGAGTTTTGCTCTTGCAGAAAGTCAGGCATCTGAAAACACACACAAACCTTTATCTCGGAGTAACTCTCGTGTAAAACAGTTTTTCAGACAAGGGTCGCTTCTCCAGAAACAAGAGCAACTGCAAACACAATCATCGAATGATAGTGAAGGAAGAGACAAAGTATCAAGTACAATGCCAGGAAAAAGGAAATCTGTTAAACATCCTATGAGACAAAGTATAGACGTAACCAATACTACTAATGGATTTCAAATGGGTATAAAACCACCATCAGCTGGAGAAAGTAGCACTTGTTCTGTGATGTGATCAGAATTTCATGTAGTATCAAATCTACAACAAATTGAGTTCAAATTTTCAAACAATACGTGAAAGTGACGCTAAATGGCATCCGATAGTATCACTGTCTTGTAACCTGTACGACAATTTTTGTTGAGTCATAATAAGATGGCGGAGCATCCAAGCCCAAACAGTTGGACCTCATTTTTTGTCCCTTTCACTCAGTTGACCTCGTTTTGCGTGAAGTTATGCTATTGTTTAGAATCCAAATATAATGGGGAGTCTCCACATCAAGTGTCGTAGACCGACGTTCACATAAAAACTTGTATTTTATGTCGAAACACAGGGGCCGAGATGCTTTGAAAAATCGAAGCGAAATTTTTATGTTTGATTGAACTTTACATTCAGTAGATCCGCTTTACCAAACAAAAGTGGGTGTGGGTGAAAAGGACAAAAATGAAGTGTCCACCTGTTTGGGCTGGGATGCTCCGCCATCTTATTATGAATCAACCAAAAGTGCCGTACAGGTTACAAGACAGTGAGTATACCGTATTTTGTAGAGTACTAAAACAATACGCATTTTCTCCAATCGAGAATTTTCCTTAATATAAGCCTTTATAATTCGTTATTCTCAGTATTCCAATAACGAAAGGTAAATTGTATACAAGATGTGTTAAGGGATGGTAAAGTAGTTGTTTTATTTTCTTACAAGGTTTTCAGCATATTATTGCTAAATATATGTGAACTTAACAACGTTCACTGGACTAAAACGCAAAGACATTTGTAGAAAAAACGATAGAAGTATATAGAATAAAAACAATAAGTATAAGTCTCCCCAAATATCGTTTGGGAGACGTAATAAGAGAAACTTGAATCAGAGGACGTAACTCTAATGAAAGAAATAAAGTATGACGAGTAGCTTCTACCATTTGTATGTAAACCATCGAGTTTGGCACTATTTTATGTCATAATGTTCGGACATGAATCTGATGTTTTGTAAATTTCGATTATGTATAGACAAATGTCTCTTTCTACAGACTTTTAAAATTGTTACAATTTCAAATAGAACGATATCAACATGTCTACATCAAGGTCAAGTCAAATGACACATAATTTGAAAGTTCTTCACCTTTTTGAATTTTTGAAGGGAGTATGAATAGCATCTGGTATTTGCGATAAGAAATCCTTACCTTTATTTTTGAAAGGCTTTGCTAATAGAACATATGCAAACAATTTTGGAGATCCATACAGAAATTTTTGATGTATCAGAAGTCAAATTTTTTGACAAGTTTGAGACTATCTCTTTGGTGTGTTTTTAATAGGGGAAATGATTCTCTTCTGCCCATCTGTGATTAAACAACAAAACAACTAAACAATGCCAAACTTCAATGATTAAATCAATAAATGACCAATATCTGCTTTTAACGAACTCAATTCACACACAATCAGAAAATAATATGTAAAATAATTCGTAAAGGTTCTGCAGAACCTAGTGTTTTGCCTGCTCAATCCATTATCATTACAATTATGATATTAAGATGTTATTGCTAAGAGGAAGAAATAATTGTTTTTTGAGAATATCAAGAAATGTACCAAAATTGGAATGATTTTTTTTAATCTAAGCATTGAAAATATTTATTTTCACTAAAACTAATTCTAAAAGCATTGTTGCAAACAAGAATTCCCAAAAAATTGCTTGTCTTTTAGAGTTTAAGGAGTTTTACCGAAACTGGAATAAAAAAAATTTGAAATCTAACCTTTGATAGAAATTATTTTGACTAAAAATCATCCCAAATTATTGTTGCAGACAAAATGTCCGAAAATTGCTTGGCTTTGCAGATAATTTACCAAAATTGGAACCATATTTTTTTATTCTTAGTTTTCAGAATTATGTCTTCTATGTAAAAAAGGCTAAAACATTTGATTGTACGCAAAAAATTCAAAACTTGTTAGTCTTGGACATTTTCAGGAAATTCCAAAGTTGGAACCAGAAAGAGATTCCAAAAGCAAATTGCCCATTTATAAACTATATGTATTAATTCTACATCAAAATTAAGTTCCTAAATTCCAATGTTGTTTAAACATTTTTGATAGATGGACTTAAGTGAAAATTTAGTCAAATTCGTTCATGCGGAAAATGTAGGTCAAGGTGACGTAATGCTGGTATTGATGTTGGTTACTGTTAAAGATATAACCACTTACCAATCATCTTCTGTCTATGACGTGTAGGTGCTGAGATATGGTGCAAACACAAAATAATTCTCGCCTGTTTACTCTAAATATATTAAGATTTGGTTGCTAGAAACAACTGGTTTTAACAGTTTCAGGAAATTTATCCAAATAGGAATACAAAATTTTTGAAGTAAGTGAGAACCGAACCATCAATCCCATACCGAATAATCCAAGGGCAATGGAAACAACAAAGAAACAGACACAATATTAGTACGCCACAGAAATGAAAAATGAAGACACACACCCACAAAGATGAACAACACGGACACAATAAAAAAAACCCTGGGCGAGATCAGGTGCACCGGTAGAGTAAGCACCCCCTGCTTCTTATAAGACATCCGCCGTGTTGAACATGTCAAATCAGGTAGAGGAAACAACAATTAAGCTTTAAAGGGAAGATCTGTTGTCATCTGGGAAACAGATATCCCATAGCGGTAAACAAGATGGTGATGTCGACCGTAAAACCTCTGGAGGGATTACTTCAAGTTTTGGGTAACATACCCTTGTTTAAGAAGCCTATGTGTGAGCAACCGGGCTCTATTAAGGAAGTCACCGTATCGAACACAGGCTCTTGAATAGCGAATGAGCTGTAAACTCCATCTGCCGGCGCTGTTGGGATGTTGTTACAAAGAAAAGGGAAGCTGACTTTTGGAAAAGTGAAGTCCCGTTTGTCATATATCTTAGTTTGAAGTCTACCTCCATCGTCAATTTCAAGATGGCCAAGGAATAAGGCCGATGTGGAAGTGTCTGTAGTATCCTTAATTCTTTTGATTAGATCAGATGAAGAAAATCACCAAAGCGAGGGTTGTTTAGTGACAAAATATCACGTATATAACGGATGCTAAAATTGAAGGATTTGGCCGTTTTTTTAATCTTTATTTGAAGAAGCCCTTCAATGAATTCAGCCTCATAAGAGTGGAGAAACAGATCTGCTAGGAGAGGTGCACAGTTTGTGCTCATAGGAATTCAGGTAGTCTTTTGAAAAACAAGTCCTCCAAACTGGACAAATAAATTGTCGATCAGATTTTAATCACTTCTTCCTCTGCATATTTTTTCTCCGATTCGGAGACATTTTTCATAAAGTAGGCTTGTTCTCTACCTACAACAATGTACCTATATCTTCGTTCACGGTTCTTACGTGAAAAACATCCATGAATTAAACCTTTCCTGCCGAGATTTTAGTTGTTCATGAAGAATGGTAGTTTAAAGTGTTGAGAAGTCGAAAGCTATAATGCTGTTACAGTGTGATAATGATCATTAAATCTTATCATTGTAAAATCTTGTTTTTTTGACTAAAATTCATCAAAACCCATGACTGCAAACAAGAATTCCGAAAAATTGCTTGTCAATGGGAGTTTCAGAAAATTTACCAAAACTGGAAAAATATTTTTAAATTCTTAGTTTACAGAACTATGTCTTGTATGAAAAAATGGCTTAAATATTTGATTGTATGCAAAAAATTTTAAAATTGTTAGTCTTGGACATATTCAGGAAATTTACGAAAGTTGAAGCCGGAATAATTGGTATGATCAAACTATATTTTTAGTTTTTACTACATAGAAGCCACTGTTACAGTCATTACCATAGGCAGTTAAGTTTGATGTATCAGAACTAAATGAAACTCCTGCACAATATTCCTGCTAAACTAGTTCAATCGGCGTTGGAGATTTTAGAGATTATCAAGGTTAATGGTTTACCATTACATTTAATGTTAATCTATGTTTGAAATGTCAGTCGTATTTGTACAAAAATCATATCAAAATGTCAATTTTTGTGAAGTTTCTGTAGTCTTGATCAGTTTCGGAGAGAATGGTAGAATTTTCTCTCGAGTTCCATTTTACGCATGAGCGACTTGGTTAGGTAGAATGGTTAAAGTCCATTCCCGCTTACTGACAAGTCCCACATCAAAAATATTGATATGTATGAAGTATTTTGGGATGACAACACCAATGCAGATTCGGATGCTGTCTGTGACCTACATTTTACACATAAGCGACTTGGTTAGGTAGAATTGTTAAAGTCCATTCACGCTCACTGACATGTCCCACATCAACTATATTGGTACGTATGATGCATTTCTCGGACAACAACAATGCATGCTTCGGATGCTGTCTATGACCTACATTTTACGCTTGAGACACATGGTTAGGTAGAATGGTTAAAGTCCATTCCAACTTACTGACATGTCCCACGTCAACTATATGGGTATATAACTAAATACCGAGGTTACTGATATATGATGCATTTTGGGATGACAACAATACATGCTTCGGATGCTGTCTGTGACCTACTTCCAACGCATGAGTGACTTGGTTAGGTAAAATGGTTTAAGTCCATTCCCGCTCACTGACATGTCCCACATCAACCATATTGGTATGCATGATGGATTTTTGGATGCCAGCTACAGTGAATGCTTTGGATTCAGTCTGTACACTACATTTTATGCATGACCGAATCTGTTAAAAAATAATTATAGTCCATTCATGTTTACTGACATGTTTAACATGTGGCAATGCTTCGCAACGTAGAGAGCTTAGCGGGCTGTGGCTGCTTTCTATCTTTCTTTGCCAATATTCATCTCACAAATATATGCTCAGATATTTTAGATGTCTACCAAGTTTCTGGACAACCGTATTAAAGTTCTCAAGTCCCTATGCACCACACCGAACATTAATATACTAAAGGTAGTCTACTCTGACCTCTTTTGCATATTTTGTTCATTGTATTTTTATTTTTGTAGTACTGTCGATGTCCTTTTGGCATCTGTTCTTTTCGACCAAATCCATCAGGTTTTATTTGATTACCATAAAATGCAATCATTCTTATATAGATATTTTTATAAGTTTCCTTTGAAATGTCTATATGTCGACAGTTTCGTTTGTGTGGTGATGTCGGTTTTAATCGTTATGTCGTCTATGTGATATTGACTTCTGTACATTTAGTTTAGTTGTTGATGACTAATTACTCCCGGAGCGTCAGAAACACTGTGAGCAAAGCTCACAAATAAATACCCCCCACTCACATTTGATTTCAGAAATTAAAAATCAATCAAAACACATTCTAAAATAGGAGGTGCACATCTACATTATGTGTTAAAGTTTCATGAAAATCTATTCAGTGGTTAAGGAGGAGTCGAGGATAAGAGATGGGTACCCCCTTGTAACGTAATGGCCAAGTCCATGTTTTCCTATGGGAAACCCCAAAATCAATCATATTAAATTCTGAAATAGGAGGTGCACATCTACATTATGTCATAAAGACTGTGCTAAAGTTTCATGAAAATCTATTCAGTGGTTCAGGAGGAGTAGCTGATAAGAGATGGGCACCCACTTGTAATGTAATGACCAAGTCCATTTTTTGCTATGGGAAACCCCAAAAATTGATCAAATCAAATTCTGTAATAGGAGGTGCACATCTACATCATGTCATCGAGATTGTGTTAAAGTTTTATGAAAATCTTTTCACTGGTTCAGGAGGAATAGCGGATAAGAGATGGATACTCTCAGGTGTAACGGACGGATACCCCTATCACTATATACCCCCACTTTTCAAGCGGGGGGTATATAAAAAATACCCATTTTATTTGTGGCTTAGCCTGCGTTGCTCACCTGATAAAATGCTTCTACGCCATGCAAATGCCGAGGGCAATATTTTTTCCAATGTGGTCTAATGATTTGTTCTCCACTGGAACCTATACTTTTTCAGATCCAATTTAAATAATTAATTTTTGTAAAGGACCATCCATACATCATTCCAAGACAGTTTTACTTAAATTTGCTTCAAGAGTTTCAGAGCAGACGATGAAAATGATGTTTCCATAGGTTTTAATTTTACTATGTTCACTGATGGCGTCGATATTTTGTTAGGTCAGAATAAAATCAGTAATTTTTGTGAAGGACCTAACAAACGTCACTGCTGTATGTTCTGCTGTATGTTTAGTTGAATTTGCTTCAATGGGTTTTGAGGAAAAGACAAAAGATTTTCAAATAGGGTCAAATGTAAATCTATGTTCAGGGCTGGCAGCCATGATTTTTACCAGATATGATCAAAATGAGCAATGTTTGTGAAGGACCTTCCATACATCACTCCAATACAGTGTAGTTAAATTTCCTTCAATAGTTTAAGAGCAGATGATGATGATGAAAATGGGGAGGATGATGAAAATATGGATTTTACCATAAAGTCAACCAATGTTCCTCGCTGGCAGCCACGTTTTTATTGGATCAGGACGAAATAAGCAATCTTGGTGAAGGATCTTCCATTAAAGTTGGTTGAATTTGCTTCAGTGGTTTCAGTAAAGATGAATATGTGTTTTCCCCATAGGATCATAAGTTCCGACAAACTAGTGGACAGATACAAAATATAAACTTATTCCATTGTAAGAAAACCTTATAGCAACATTATAAAATAGTGAGATGTGGACACTTTACTAGTAAATGGGTGGTAACTAAGTTCCATTCTGGTGGCCATGTTCTAGTCGAATCGGAACGAAATAAGCAATCTTTCTAAAGGACCTTCTTTACAGCATTCACGATATAACTTTGGTTGAATTTGCTTCAGTGATTTCAGAGGAGAATATGAAAATGTGATTTTCCATAGCTTCCAATCTTAAAACCAAGTTCTGCACTGGCTGCCATGTTTTTGTCCGATCGGAACAAAATGAGGAATCTCTGTAAAGGACTTTCAATACATCATTCCTGTATAGTTTGGTTGAATTTGCTTCAGTGGTTGCAGAGGAGGAGATGGTGAAAATCTGAAAAGTCAAACGGACGACGGACGTCAAGTGATGGCAATAGCTCACACTGACCAATTGGGTCAAGTGAGTTAAAAATGGGATTTTCCCATAGGGTCCAATGTTGAACTATGTTCCGTGCTTTTGGCATGTATTTGTAGGATCGGAACGAAATGACCAATTTTCGTGAAGGACCTTCCATACATCATTCCTGTCAAATTAGGTTGAATTTGTTTCATTGGTTTCAGTGGAGAATATGAAAATACAACTTTACTGGGGTCCCATGTAACATCAACTATGAAAGGATATGGAGAGTAAATGATTATGAATTTAATGGTTTAACCTCACCGCAATTTTTGCGCCTGTCCCAAGTCAGGAATATGTTGGTGATTGGCTTGTCCGTGTCTTCTTATAAAATTTTAGTTTCTTGATATTTGGGTTATTGGATGTAGTTTGTTTCCATTGATTTATCCACTTTTTACCCTTTTGGGGCCATTTGGGGCTTGCTATATGGTGTGAGGTTCCTCACTGTGTTGAAGACCGTACGGTGACCCCTAGATGCTTTGTTTTGGGTCGTTTTAACCTGGATATGGGATGTTGTCTCCTTGACATTTACCCCATTTCCTTTCTTTTTCATAGGAGACAATGTCTCTACAAATACATGGTAAAAGCCAATCAATGGAACAACGCTTTTATTGTTGTTCTTCATCTTGAAGTCACCACGAGGCCCTCGACAATGAGCTTTGCTCATACATCATGGTAAGTTCAAGACGGGAAAGCGTTCTTAAAATCACTGTCATCCGTTGCCCGACAAAAGCACTGGTGTCCTTAACTAGTGGAGAGATACAACATATAAACAAACACAGTGCAATCATTAATTCGAAACATTATAAAATAGTGAGATGTGGACACAATAAACGGGTGGTAACCAAGTTCCACGATAATTGCCATGTTTTTAGTCGATTTGGAACGAAATAAGCAATCTGTCTACATAATCTTCCATACATCATTCCTGATATAAGTTTGGTTAAATTTTCTTCAGGGTCCAATGTTAATCCTTAGTTCCACACTGGGTTCCATGTTTTTGTCGGATCAGAATGAATGAGCAATCTTTATTAAGTACCTCCCATACACAATCCTGTCAAGTTTGGTTAAATTTGCTTCAGTGGTTTCAGAGGAGAGGATGAAAATATGAAGAGCTAACGGATAGACAACGGACGCCAAGTGATGGCAATAGCTCACACTGACCCTTCAACGTCAGGTTAACAATGCAAGGATAAGTTATGTTTTTGTCAGATCGAAATGAAATGAGTAATCTTTGAAAAGGGTCTTCCATACCGTATTCCTGTAGAGTTTGCATCAGTCGTTTCAGATGAGTTGATGAAAATGATGTTTTCCCGTTGGCGGTCATCTTGAATTAGGTACAGACCTACGGTATTTCCTTTTTAGAAGGATCCATCTTAGGACCATTGTGACTATTGGATTGATACTTTCAGAGATCTTTGAATGTGCTTACATTTAACTATGGTCCCATCTGGCAGCCACTATGGATGCGGTACTGACATGCAAGCTACCTTTTTTCGGAAGGAACCATCTAAGGGCAATTGTGACTAAGTTTTGTTTAATTAGACAAGTAGTTTCTGAGAAAGATCTTTGGGTCGAATGTTAAGCTATGTTCCATTCTGGCGACCATCTTGTACGAAGTATAGAGCTGCAGGATACCTTTTGAACGGGATCATCTAAGGACTATTGTGACTAAGTTTGGTTTTAAATGGGCTAGTAGTTCTCAAAAGATCTTTGAATGTGTTTTCCTTGGGGTCCAATGTTAAACTACTAATAGTATGTCCCCGCTGGCAGCCATCTTAGATGGGGATAGGGACTATCTCTGGAATACTGTGACCAAGGTTGGTTATATTTCATAGAACAAGATCCTTGGATGTGTTTTCAATAGGAACTAGGGTCTAGTTGGCAGCCATCTTAGATGACGTAGAGACCTGCTGGATACGTTTTTAGACGGGACAATCTAAGGACCGTTGTTACCAAGTTTGAATACAATTATACTAGTAGTAACTTAGATCATTGAATCCGTTTTCCATACCGTCAATTGTGAAACCACTTTCTGCACTGACAGCCATCTTGGAGGAGGAACGGACATACAGGGTACATTTTTTGGAAGATACCACCTAAAGACCATTTTGACTCCGTTTAATTATAATTGGACTCGTATTTTTGGCAAAGAAAAATCCTTGAATGAGTTTTCCATAGGCTTCATGTTAAAACTACGTTCCCCAATTTTTAAAGGGATAACACACGGACTGTTGAGACCATGTTTGGTTCTAATTGGCCATGTGGATTAAAAGATCCCTGAATTAAAAGTTTACCATGGACAGACGACAAAAGATGGCAAAATCTAACCCTGGCTATGAGCTAAACTAGAGGCTCAGAGACCAAGCCTCTATCACTCACCTGGTACAATGCTTAATAGCAGCTTTTTCAATGTTCCGCGCTAACCACCATGTTATTTGTCAAATCAGAACAATAAGCAATCTTTGTAAAGGATCTACCATACAACCTTCCTGTAAAGTTTGGTTGAATGTGCTTCAGTAGTTTCAGGACTTGAAGGAAGGATGTTTTTTTTTCCAAAGTATTCATAGTAATCTTTGAAAAGGGCCTTCCATTCATTATTCCTGTAAGGTTTGCATCACTGGTTTCAAAAGAGATGATTAAAATGATGTTCTTCCCATAGGATCCATGTTAAATATAAGTTCCATGCTGGCAGCCATGTTTTATCTTGGATCTGAACAAAATGAGCAATCTTCGTAGAGAACCTACCCTACAATCTTTCTGCAAAGTTTGGTGGAATTTGCTTTAGTTGTTACAGAGCAGAGGAGATAATGAAAATGATGTTTTCCCATAGTGTCAAATGTCTAAATTTAAGTTCCATGTTCCTGGTGAAGTTTTTGTTGGATCAAAACAATTAGAACCAAAATAGTCACAATGGTCACTACATGGACCTTGAAACCAGATGTTTACTTAGTTGATGCAACTAGTTAAGTATTTCCTTCATTAAATATAGAACACACTTACAGAACTTTCCAGTCAAAAAGGTGAACAAAAAGAATGCTTGGGTATATGAATTGAAAAAAGACTTCTTTGGTTTCTAGGGTATAACTCCTCTTATCTAATTGGCCTTATAGTCTCTGTGAATGCCATCTTGAATCAGATGTTATTTTGCCAGACACATGTCTATGGACTATTTAAAACAAGGATGGTTTCAATATTTTGTTGGTCTCCTTGTCATTTTCCCCTTTTAAAGCCATGATTTTCAGATGTTAATATCATCATCTATACATACAGTGAAATCTGTCTAAACCTAACCCTGAAAGGACCAAAACTCTGTCTAAACCAAACGTGATATGAAGTCCCTTTCTAAATATTTTGAACCTGTGTAAACAGAACGCCTGTCTAACTGATGCAATGACAGGAATGCAATTCATTTCTTTGCATTGTTTTCTACAATTTCTAAACAAAACTAGCCAGAATTCAAAACTGTTTTGTATACAACATTAAAAAATCAAAGAAGAAAACAATATTTTCCACCGCAAAATTGAAACATGCAAATACAGAAAAGGGATATGGAAGCTTGTCAATTTCATGTCTACCTGTTAGGTCTCACATGGACAATCAGATATGCACTGTCCTACCTGTAAGCTGCAATATGGATCAGATTCATGGCAATGAATACTGCTATTTATAGAATAGCTAACTTGAGTCTATACTTCAGACATTTGCTACAAAATAAATGCCACTCTTTAGTAATGCCTCCTAGGGTATTAGTTAGAACAAATACATTACAATCACCAGGTTGAAATATGATTTCAAGATCAATATCATGTATAAACACTGCATTAAAAAATGCATATACTGGACATGTTTTGAGATTTTTTAAACAGCTTTAACTGTATCCTTGTCATAAGAAGTTACATACCCAGTATGAAGTTTATAAACCTAGAAAGGCAACTTTGAGAGATGTGCTTTGTATTGTTGTTTTTTGATCAAATTAGTGAAAATGCTCCTAATAGTTTTCTCAACAAACTCCCTTCATTAGAAAGTCATATAACAAGTATTTATGCTAACCTATCACAAATAAAGTTAAAAGTTTTTGCTGACCCTGACTACAGCTTTCCTGAAATGTGTACCCATACCAGACTTGCCTACCCCTCTTGGTCAAAAATAGTAAGTTACTTGATCAAAAATCGTAATCTGAGATGAAAAATAGTAAGCCACTTTTTAATGTAATAAAACATGCTTTAGAACATAAACTACACTTTTCAGTGAAAGGTATATAATTGATTTACACAATACGTCGTTTTCGAGATAAAGATCTACTACGGTACAACATACTTATTTTAGCACTTTGTCACGTGATAATAGTGACGTTGCGGTGCTTGACGTCTTCCGCTTTGTACTTGTTGTAAATAAACAATATCTTATTAGATAAGTTTCACTTATATAATGTTGTAAAAAGTCGTATTTTTTCATTTATTTTATTATAAAGCTTGAAGTTAAGAACCGCAGTAACGTGACTGCACTGTCAGTCTGTCTGCAGGATAACATAAGATTTTTATGTTTGGAAGTGAACCTCAATTTCGTGGCATTTGCCGCTTGATTGAACTGGAAAAAAAATCCTTAAAAAAGTGCAAATAAAAATCACGTCATTCAGAACAAATACTCATCTTCACGGGGAAAGTAAAATTCCCTTATGTAACAAATTAGGTAGGCTTTCTGAGGCGCATTGATGTTGTGTGTGTTGGAAATGCAATAAACCGGAAATGTGAGTGAACCTGAAAACGCCGGGAACGTCATAAAGATGTTACATCATTCCGGGAATGGAGGGATCTCAAAAACGACGTATACTTCCACCAAGAATACAATTTTCTGAAATGAAATCTCAGAATTCTTGTCTTAAAAGATCGTTTTACATTATTTTTTTTACTGGAAATGTTTTAACTATAATCTACGGAACCGGAATGAAATGATGGACCGGAGCTGAACATTTTCAAGAAATACCTTGATTTGACCAAATCGTAAAGAAATGGTTAACCATCGTAAGGGCGTAAGATGACTTTGGAAATAGTAAGCCTTACGTCAAAATCGTAAGGGTAAGCAAGTCTGGCATATGGTAAATATTTCTATTTCCAATATCCTTAATTTAAAAACAGATAAAAATTGTTAAATGAAATGTTATATGAAGAATATACCTGGCAAGAGATGTTCAATGGAGGATGTGACTGAAAAGAGATGTTCAATATGGTACTTTTGAGTCATCTTCACTCCGGAAATAAATCTATTATTATAGAAAAAATCAATACATCAATACCTTGAGAGGGAATCACTAATTAACAAATACTGTTGAGCTATGGGTGATTTATATTTAATCAGTTTGTAGCGCTTCAGGTTAATTGTTTTTGTCACTTAAAATTTAGTTAAATAATTGTCATGTAGGACAAATTATTAGTACACTTCAATTTCATAAAAAGTTTGTTTTATATGGTGGTAAATATTTATTTCAATAGATCAGGAATAAAGTTATTCTTCTTACTGGTATTTTTGGAGATTGTTTCTGCCTTCAATTACACGAGAGTTCCCATCTCGAAAAGCCCGTATTGAGGATGTACTTGGTAAGAAGTGTTCAATAGAGGATGTAACCGACATGAGATGATCATTAGAGAATATACCTGGCAAGAGATGTTGAATGGAAAAATTGCTCACTTGAAGATACAAATGGCAAGAGATGCTCAATGGATGATGTGACTTGAAAGAGAGATGTTCAATGGAGAATTTACCTAGTAAAAGATATGCAGTGAAATACAAACCTGGTAGAGATGTTCAATGGAGGGTATACCTGAAGCACTATTATTCTGTTTGTGAATTATTTTATTAAACAAAATTTTTAGAATGTCTAATGAATTGTATCATTTCACAGTGTCTTATCAATAAAAATAAACTAGACATCAGTGAGATGGTATCCATCTCTGTGGGCCCCGCTCCAAGTGTGACCTAGAGGTCAAGGGTCATCAAATATTGTCCGTGACATGTCACCTTGAAGCAATCTATCCACATACGAAATATCAAAAGCCTATCTCAAAAGAATAAAAAGTAATAGCCCAGACACGACTTTGTCATTGAAAAAGCATGAATGTGACCCTGAGGTCAAAAGGTCACAGTCAAAGGTCACCAACTAAGGTACGGGACACGTCATCTTGAGGTGATCTATCTACATACCAAATATCAAAAGCTTATCTCAAAAGAGAAAAAAGTTATGGCTTGGACAGGATTGTTTCGGACGGACGGACGGACAGACAGACTGATTACTATAGGGCGTCCGCCACAAAGTGGCGGGGCCCTAACTAACACTCAACTTGTAACTCATCGTACTGAACTCTTATACAAAATATTTGCCCAATATCTGCAAGCATTACGAAAAAAAGTGCGGAAAACTGTTATTTTAGTGAAATGTTCTAAGTCCAAGGGCCGTAACTTGGTCAAATATCAGCGGACCAATACGAAACTTACACTTGACTTGTAACTCATCATACCTAACTAACATACAAAATATTAGCCGAACATCTGCAAGCATCACGAAAAAAAGTGCGGAAAACTGTTATTTTAGTGAAATGTTCTAAGTCCAAGGGCCGTAACTTCGTCAAAAATCAGCGGACCAATACGAAACTTAAACTTGACTTGTAACTCATCATACCTAACTAACATACAAAATATTAGCCGAATATCTGCAAGCATTACGAAAAAAAGTGCGGAAAACTGATTTTGTTACGGACGCACGCACGCACGGACAGACTGATTACTATAGGGCGTCCGCCACAAAGTGGTGGGGCCCTAATAATTTTTTGAACACAAAAATGAAGCAACCAGTTAAAGATACAAAACTATAATCCATTGTCTAATCATACAGCTTAGATTTAACTTGCATGTGTCCATTATATATATTGTATAAAATAACAGTCATGTAAACATTGAAAAGATCTTTATATATAATTCAGTGTTTTACTGAACTTCACAAGTTACATATGAACAAACGGTCTTGTATATTAAGCACTATATAAAGATCCAATAATTTCACATATTATACAAACTGTTGGATATTTAGCACTATAAATTTATTTTACATCACAAGGTACCAATACTGGAAAGTGGAAAGTTTTGCATGGTGGTAATTTTCGCTACATTCCCAATCAAAGCAAATTTGCATAAATTTACCTCACATGAATGGTTTGGTTTGAAGTGTTATATGTAAAAGCAAGGTTATTGACAGTATATAAACCCCAAATTTGCAAAATCTTATAGAGAACAAACAAGAAAAAAGATCTTAAAGAAAAGCCAAAATCAGGTGAGGACAGAGCTTTGCAAGAGGGAGATATTTAAGAAATAATTCATGGGAGCGTGAATATATGGCGATTTTACCACGGGTTGGCCCTTTATGGCAAATATTTTACTCCGAGCGTATGCAAGGGGTAAGATATAGGCATAAAGGGCCAACCCGTGGTAAAATCAACATATATTCAAGCTCCCGTGAATTATTTCTATTCTAATATGACACTTACAGGGTAAAGAAAAGATGAAATCGTCTATGTATTCATAGGTGAAACAGCCATTTTGCCCTGTAAAGTATGACGTTTTGTTCTATGACACTGCAAAAACTGTCGTCAAACTGACTATGATGTATCAAAAGTACCGTCGATTGTCATGACAATACCCACGAATATATGCGGATTTTACCATGGTAATGAACACAATGCGATTAAAGGACATCATATTAGAATCCTCTATTGTTTTAAGCAATTTTATTTTGAACTTGAGATATTCAAGTTGCCAAATTAAATTAATTGTCTACTTGGTATAAATGAAAATATTTAAAATCTGTGAAGGCAATCTTAAGTTATGGAATGACATAATAAATGCTGATTAATATGGGTTGACATATTTCATGACGGGTCCCTAATATTAAAATGCACTTTTCAGCATCCAGTATTATACTTTGTCCTGTTTTCAATAGTTCGTGAAAATGTGCACCTTTTAAACCAACCAGGGTTGATTAATTTTCCGTCAAAAATATCCTGCCATTTTTTTTTTTTATTTTCAGGGTTTAAACTTTATGGGAGAAAAATATTCTCTTTCCGGTAGCTCATAATCTAAAAATTTTTTCTTAACTCTCGATAAACATAGAAAGCAGCTACAGCCTGCTAAGCTCATCTCGTTGCGCAGCATTGTCACATGTTTGACATTTCAGTAAACAAGAATGGATTATAATCATTCTTTTAAACAGATTCAGTCATGCATAAATTGTAGTTTACAGACTGTATCCGAAGCATGCATTTTTGTTGTCATCCCAAATTGCATCATACATACCAATATGGTTGCTAAGTGACAAGTCAGTAAGCAGGAATGAACTTTAACCATTCTACCTAACCAACTCGCTCATGCGTAAAATGTAGGTCAGAGACAGCATCCGAAGCATGCAATGTTTTTGTCATCCAAGAATGCATCATGCATACCAGTATGGTTGATGTGGGCCATGTCAGTAAGCAGGAATGGACTTTGACCATTCTACCTAACCAAGTCGCTCATGCGTAAAATGTAGGTCAGAGACAGCATCCGAAGCATGCATTGTTGTTGTCATCCCAAAATGCATAATACATACCAATATGCTTGATGCAGGCCATGTCAGTAAGCGGGAATGGACTTTAACCATTCTTCCTAACCAAGTCGCTCATGCGTAAAATGTAGGTCAGAGAGAGCATCCGAAGCATGCATTGTTGTTGTCATCCCAAAATGCATCATACATACCAATATGATTGATGTGGGTCATGTCAGTAAGCAGGAATTGACTTTAAGCATTCTACCTAACCAAGTCGCTCATGCATAAAATGTAGGTCAAAGACAGCATCCAAAGCATGCATTGTTGTTGTCATCCCAAAATGCATCATACATACCAATATGGTTCGTGTGGGCCATGTCAGTAAGCGGGAATGGACTTTGACCATTATACCTAACCAAGTCCCTCATGAGTTAAATGTAGGTCAGAGACAGCATCCGAAGCATGCATTCCAGTCGTCATCCAAAAATGCATCAGGCATACCAATATGGTTGATGTGGGGCATGTCAGTAAGCAGGAATGGACCTTAACCATTCTTCCTAACCGGACGCGCACACCGACGCTAGGGGTATCACATAAGCCCCCCTCACTTCATGAGGTGAGCTAAAAAAAATGGGATTTTAGCAAGCTTGTTAAAGCCCAAATGTTTGAAATAGAAATTCCGCTATCTTGAATGAAGTATTTCAAAGTATACTGAACATCAGGAGAAATGCACGAATTGTTTCATGGCATCAAGCTTCTGAAATATTTAAACTTTATCAATCCCTCATGTATTTTCATAAAATTCCAAAGGTCAAGAATAAACATACCAATTTTTGTCAAAAAAAATTTGAAAATGAACCAACAGTAACAATTTGTACGGAAAGTGAATGAAGGCAAAAGTCACTTTCCATTTAATCGTCTTGTTGTAAAATTTGTTACACTGAGTTACCAAAACAGTTGTTTCTGTCCATGTCTTAAAGTTGGGAGCCATAATTGTTAAATTTTCTTTGTTTTAAGTCATTTTCGAATTTTTTGGTGAAAAAAGGGATTTTTTGAGAAATTAAAATTGAGAATTCAAAAATCTTCAATTTTTAAAGATTTTTGTTATCATGACTACAAAAAACATTGTGTAAAAATTTAAACATGTTCTGACAAGTATTTGAAGATATATTCCCTTTGAATTGTGAGGTACAAAAATGCTTGTTAGTGGTTTTGATGTTCAGTATATTTTCTGCACCATTTTCAGTAAATAAGTCTTGAGAAACAAAACTTCTGTTTTTATGATCCAATTGATTATTGCATGTATCAGTCCAACATGTCTGCCAAGTAATCCATACCTTCCAGTTCCAGATAAGCCTGAAACCAGAAACAAATCAATATTACAAATAATATGTTAGTTTTAAAAAATATTTTATTAAGAATAATGAAACAAATTAAACAGTAAGCTGTTGACACAGAATATGTCTCTCCTTTCCCATGCATCGCATGAATCTGCACATTGATCCTCAGCAGCAGCCATTATACCATATGTAAGTCTTA
>MJUU01038537.1:10129-26877 GCA_002080025.1 Modiolus philippinarum | reverse complement strand
ATCTTGAAGTGATCTATCTACATGCAAAATATCAAAAGCCTATCTCAAAAGACAAAAAAGATATAGCCCAGACACAACTTGTCAGTACGAAAGTACGAAAGCAAAAATCTGCCATTGACGACAAAGGTCAAGGTCAAAGGTCACCAATCATTGTTCATGACACATCATCTTGAAGTGATTGATCTACATGCAAAATATCAAAAGCCTATCTCAAAAGACAAAAAAGTTATAGCCTGGACACGACTTGTCATTATAAAAGCAAAAATCTGACCTTGACGACAAAGGTCAAGGTCAAAGGTCACCACTCATTGTTCATGACACATCGTCTTGAAGTGATCTATCTACATGCAAAATATCAAAAGCCTATCTCAAAAGACAAAAAAGTTATAGCCTGGACACGACTTTGTTACAGACGGACGGACAGAGTGATTACTATAGGGCGTCCGCCACTATGTGGCGGGCCCCTAATAATACAAAGTTTAAAATACAGTGAAACCTGTCTAATCAGACACCTAAGTATTCAGACATTGTATCAAATCATACATATTTTTTGGTCTTAATTACAGATTTAAAATAATTTTCAAACCTTGGTAGTCTGACATCCTGTAGAATTAAACACATTTTGATGGTCCCCCAGGGCATCAGTTTTGACAGGTTCCATTTAATAAACTAGAAAAACTGTGAGCAAAGCTCACAAAATATATACCCCCCGCTCCCCCAAAAAGGATCAAATCAAAATTTTAAATAGATGGTGCACAATGGCAATGTGTACTGAACATTCTGTGAAAGTTTCATTGAATTTCACCTAGTGGTCTAGGAGGAGTTGTTGCCACAAAGTGTGTACCCTAGGGCAGACGGAACTAGAGCTGTCGGCAAAGCCAGACTAATACCCCCCCACAACTGCATTTGAGTACCAAGGCATGTCATTTTGAAATTTGACCTTTAGCCACGTGGTAATTGGAAAGTAAATCTAACAGAAATAAAGCATGTCAGGCTGAAATTATTCCAATCAGTTCATATCTGGTCCATGTACTTCAACATTAAATTATATATAATTCGGTGAATACAAACCTGATTTAACCAAGCTTTCGGCACAAAATGAGCAAGGATTTACTATCATTATGGTCAAAGGTCAAAGTCAAGGTCACAGTGACCTAAATTTGGTACGCAACACATCGTCTTCCCATGATGCAGCCACACACCAAGTTTGATAATCCTAGGTGCTACGGTACAAAAGTTCTGCTCCGGACATGGTTTTACTATCATAAAGGTCAAAGGTCAAAGTCAAGGTCACAGTGACCAAAATTTGGTACGCGACACATCGTCTTCCCATGATGCATCTGCACACCAAGTTTGATAATCCTATGTGCTACTGTACAAAAGTTCTGCTCCGGACACGGTTTTACAATCATAAAGGTCAAAGGTCACATACCTAAATTTGGTATGTGACACATTGTCTTCCAATGATGCATCCACACACCAAGTTTGATAATCCTAGGTGCTACTGTACAAAAGTTCTGCTCAGGGCCTGGTTTTACTATCATAAAGGTCAAAGGTCAAAGTCAAGGTCACAGTGACCTAAATTTGGTACGCGACATATCGTCTTCCCATAATGCATCCACACACCAAGTTTGATAATCCTAGGTGCTACGGTATAAAAGTTCTACTCCGGACACGGTTTTACTATCATAAAGGTCAAAGGTCAAAGTCAAGGTCACAGTGACCTAAATTTGGTATGCGACACATAGACTTCCCATGATGCATCCACACTCCAAGTTTGAAAATCCTACGTGCTACAGTACAAAAGTTCTGCTCCGGACACGAAATGCACATGGTTTTTCTGTAATGAAGGTCAAAGGTCAAAGTCAAGGTCACAGTGACCGAAATTTGGTACCCGACATATCGGCTTCCTATAATGCATCCACACACCAAGTTTGATAATCCTAGGTGCTACGGTATAAAAGTTCTGCTCCGGACACGGTTTTACTATCATAAAGGTCAAAGGTCAAAGTCAAGGTCACAGTGACCTAAATTTGGTACGCGACACATCATTTTCCCATGATGCATCCACACACCAAGTTTGAAAATCCCACGTGCTACGGTACAAAAGATCTGCTCCGGACACGAAATGCAAATGTTTTTTCTATAATGAAGGTCAAAGGTCAAAGTCAAGGTCACAGTGACCTAAATTTGGTATGTGACACATCGTCTTCCCATGATGCATCCACACACCAAGTTTGATAATCCTAGGTGCTACGGTACAAAAGTTCTGCTCCGGACACCAAATGCACATGGTTTAACTATCATAAAGGTCAAAGGTCAAAGTCAAGGTCACAGTGATCTAAATTTGGTACACGACACATCATTTTCCCATGATGCATCCACACACCAAGTTTGATAATCCTAGGTGCTACGGTACAAAAGTTCTGCTCCGGACACAAAATGCACATGGTTTTACTATCATAAAGATCAAAGGTCAAAATTCAAGGTCACAGTGATCTAAATTTGGTATGTGACACATCGTCTTCCCATGATGCATCCACACACCAAGTTTGATAATCCTTGGTGCTACGGTACAAAAGTTCTGCTCCAGACACGAAATGCACATGGTTTAACTATCATAAAGGTCAAAGGTAAAAGTCAAGGTCACAGTGATCTAAATTTGGTACACGCACATCATCTTCCCATGATGCATCCACACACCAAGTTTGATAATCCTAGGTGCTACGGTACAAAAGTTCTGCTCCGGACACGAAATGCACATGGTTTTACTATTATAAAGGTCAAAGGTCAAAGTCAAGGTCACAGTGACCTAAATTTGGTACGCGACACATCGTCTTCCAATGATGCATCCACACACCAAGTTTGATAATCCTAAGTGCTACGGCACAAAAGTTCTGCTCCCGACACGAAAGGGGACAGACAGACGGACAGACATGGTGATTCCTATATACCCCCCAAACTTCGTTTGCGGGGGGTATAATAACGAACGAACGAACGGATGGACGGACAGAAGAATGGACACCATGATCACTATATATTGCCCCTTAAAGCGGGGGATATAACTAACAAGTGTCTGTAGAGATGTTATCAAATGGTCTTACTACTGATTGACTGGTTTATTGTTTATTAATATTTCAGCCATATATAGTCTTTCATGCTAGTATCAGTATTTTCAGTTTTTAAAGATATACATGTATAACATGAAGTGAGAAACTTTGTAAGTGTAGTACAGTAGAACTTTGATAGCTCGAACTGCAATAACTCGAACACCATGGATGCCTCGAACCCTTTTTGTGGTCCCTTAGTTCAAATTTAAACATTATTCGACCTCGATATCTCGAACACCCATTTGACTCGAACTGTTTTCATCGGTCCCTTGGGTGTTCGAGCCATCAAAGTTTGACTGTATAAGCTTTTCTAGCAAAATTATAATTAACAATGGTGGATGGGTAAAAAGAAAGATGTAGTGAAGGATTATCAAGATGACAAAGTTTACAGTTCATCTCATTTATATTGTTGTAAAAGATTCTAATGGTGAAATCAATGAAGGTACCTAAGTACTCACAGGTCAGCCTGAGAACAAAAAGCTGGTAATGTGGATCTACAAATTATATTTAGGTTGGGTGCTTTAAAACCCAGGGGTTTATAGGAAAACAGTCATTCTCAATACTGTATGATTTTCATTGGCTAGTCTGTTGCTACAAGTGTACACACAATGTCAAAAATGTTTTACCTGTATAATATCTTTAAACTACTACGTCATTCTTTATGACCTACATGAAGACTATAGATCTGTCGAAATAAACTGGTCGACTTATTTTGTATTTCTACTGAAATTAAAAATTATTTAATTTTTCTATGTGCTTTTTATCACCTTATGTTGTTTTTTAGATTTTAAATTCATCCCTTTTAACAGCTCATATGCCCATGTATCTCTGTATTTGTTTTTGACCTTGAGAGCTGTTTCGCAACATAAATTTTTTATGGTAATGTGTATCGTACTTTACAATTATTGTGTTGACTGACGGGTATAGCAACAGGGTTTGTATACAGTTAGTGCAGTCTTAAACAACTAATTAAAGAAAAGTTACCTTTAATGATTGGGAAACTGGTAACCAACTAGCAACAGTGTCTTTTCTTAATTCAGGACCTAAAAATAAAGAAAACTAGAGCTGTCGCCGAATGGCAGCCAGATATACCCCCGCTAATTGAAGCCCTGAATCAATATGGCAAGTGTAAATTTCAGTGTGTGTGGACCCAATACAGTTGTGGACACAATACAGGTATGGACAAAATGATATACCTCCCCCTTTTTTCTGAAAATATTAAAAGAGGAATTATCTCCCCTTAAAATTATGGACAGCAACCATATTATTTCATGCACATCATCATCTAGTGTACTAAAACTATACAACATTTCATCAAAATCAAATCTGTGGTTTAGGAGAACCTGCTGACAAGGGTCACCCCTCCCCCTTTTTCAAGAAAATATTCAAAGACAAATTATCTCCCCTTCAACATTTCAGACAGCAATCATATTACTTCATGCACATGTTCATGTTATGTACTACAACTGTGTAATATTTCATCAAAATCCAAGCAGCCCTTTAGGAGAACATGCGCTGACAAGGTTTGCCTCTCCCCCTTTTCCAGAAAATATTCAAAGACAAATTATCTCCCCTTAAAAATTTCAGGCAGCAACCATATTATTTCATGCACATCTTCAGATGGTGTACTACAATTGTGTAACATTTCATCAAAATTCAAGCAGCCGTTTAGGAGAACATGTGCTGACAAGGTACATGGACGGACAGACAGATGGATGGACAGACAGGGTGATTCCTATATACTCCCCAAAATTTGTTTGTGGGGGGGGGGGGGTATTAAAATCAACAAATACTTTGAAAAACAGCATATCACTGGTACACATGTATCATATAAAAAACAGTATATGTACCAAATATGAATATCAGACCAACTATAAATAATACTACCTTTTAGACAATGGTATTACATTAAATTATACAGAATTTCTAAATATGCTTTCTTTTAGTTTTGTCTCTCTATAGAAATGACACATCAAAAAGTCTATCAACTAGGGTATAAATATCTTTGAATGCTATATTAATCATAATCGTAAATTAAATGAAGAGTTCAGCAAAAAATGTTTAATCCTGTAAGTTGTAGGACTTGTTACATATAATTTGATTTTTCTTTTAGCCTTACATCACATTTGACAAAGACCAACAGAATCAATAAGTTTTGTCAACTCTGTAATTGTCTTCATCAGATAATATCCATACATAAATTTTATGTATGCGTGTTTTTGTTTTAAAGTTCATTCAATGTTACAGTAACGAAAACTGTTATGTACGGTTCAACAATTTCCATGCTTATATTTGTGTGTGAAATCTTTTTAACATGTACATAAGATTTTTACAGTGAAGGTTATCATGAATGTTTGTTTTTGTTCGTCCGTGCGAGACCTACAAAGGTAGTCAAGGACGTTAAACACCTCCCAGTCAGTTTGTTTTGATAAGAAACTGTGGACACAGGATATGTCTCGCCTTTCCCATGCATCGCCTTATTTTGCACATTGATCTTCAACAGCAGCCATGATACCAAATGTATCACTGATCAAAACTGATCACAATCATGATAATGCAACTGCATACCAAAAATCAATGGTCTACTATGAGTGGTTGATGTTAACCGGACACAAGAAAAAACTTAAACATTTGATACAGTGCACAATTTCAAAGTCAGTGGAGCATGACTGCAGGGGCATAGACATAAAACGCCACTGAAACTGATCTGTACTGATGCTAATGCAACTGCATAAGAAACATCAATGGGCAACCATGAGTGGTTGATGGTAAACAGACACAAGAAAAAACTTAAACATTGATAAAAAGTGCAAAATTTTGAAGTCAGTGGAGCATGACTGCAGGGGCATAGACATAAAACGCCACAGAAACTGAGCTGCAATGATGCTAATGCAACTGCATACCAAATATCAATGGGCTACTATGAGTGGTTGATGCTAAACAGACACAAGAAAAAACTTAAACATTCGAAAAAAAANAAGGCATAGACATAAAACGCCACTGAAACTGAGCTGTACTGATGCTAATGCAACTGCATACCAAATATCAATAGGCTAGCACAGGTGGTTGATGTTAAACAGACCGAAGAAAAAACTTAAACAATTGTGGCCGCCGCCGCCGGAATCACCATACCTATGTCTCGCTTTTTTCGACTATCGTCGAAGGCTCGACAAAAACCAATTATTTTACAAGCATTAATGAAGGCTCAAATTGATTTTTGTTTGATAAATACCAATTATCCTTCAAGCATTAATAAGATTATTATGAATTTTTATCTGATAAATATCAATTATCTTCCAAGCATTATCTAAGAATATCATGGATTTTTGTTTGATAAAACCAATTATCTTTCAAGCATTAATGGAGGTTATCATTGATTTTTGTTTGATAAATACCAATTATCTTCCAAGCATTAGCTCCATCTAAAAGTGGATGTACAGGAATTCTGGTACTACTGTACGGAGATAGCGAATCTGTCATTATCTTCATCTAAACATAAAATTAAAACAAAGATATTGTATTTTTATGTTTGTTTCCTAATGAGTGTCTTCAACAATGAACAAGATGTGTTTGTGAAACACTATGCCCCTGATAGCAGCCATGTCTTCAATACAAAATTAATGCTAAAATTGCTATCACTATAAAATAAGGTTAAGCAGACATTTGTACTAAGCTTCGTTAGATCTATTCACATATAGAATATCAAGCCTCTTGCAATTGTAATTAACAATCTAAAAGCAACATCTTGATTTTGACCTTTTGACCTCTGTGACCTTAACCTTTGACCTGACCTTAGTGAAATTTGCATAATGGTGTTCAGCTTCACATGATCAATACACATATCAAATATGAAGTTCCTATAACATCTGGTTTAAAAGTTATAAGCCAGGTTAAAGTTGCAGACAGACAGACAGACAGACAGACAGACAGACAGGGCAAAAACAATATGCCCCCGATCTAAAGATCCAGGGGCATAAAAAGAGTAGTAGGAAGCAATCAAAATAAGAAAGTTTTAAACTATAGACCAGTCAAACACTGAAGCTACCACAATAGATGCATCCATTTATTATAGACCCTTTTTGTTGTATACTGAAACACAAAATTTCACACCTGCCAAAGGCCAATGGTCCTCCACTAGTTCTCCAGCTTCTGTCACTACTTAAACTGACCGCCAAGATATAGTTGAAATACTGCTGAAAGTTCTGCAACCCAATGCAAGCAAAAAAATTTCCACCAAAGTCATTCAGTAAAGGTGACATAATTTACATCAGGAAACTCATGACTTTCCATAATACATTTACTGCAAAATTTTATTCTTCTACCTGCTCTAATATTTAAGATCTAGACTTACCTGACTTACTTGTGTATTAAATAAATGTATAGATCAAGAAGTCCTTATTTTTAGAACTTCTAAAAATTAGGTCTTCTTGATCTATACATGTATTTAATACACTAGTGAGTCTAAAGGAATCCAAGGCACATATATTGACAAATTAGTGTTCCTCTACATGCTTTGGAGAGCAGATTTTGACTTCTAACGAGTCACTCATGCATGAGATGTAAGTAAATATCACATAATTCAATTTGTTTTACTTAAATTTGCATTCTACCCTATATAAATGTACATCCATAAGCAAAATCTCATCTTTTTATAACATGCACTTCAAACACTATGCCCCCTGTAGCAATCATGTCTAGATTTTGACCTTTTGACCTCTGTCACCTTGACATTTGACCATACCTTTTAAGAAATTTGCAGAACGGTATTCAGCTTTATATAATAAAATATAATATACAAGCCAAATATGAAGATCATCACATCTGGTTGAAAATATATAGCCAATGTTAAAGTTTTTGTTTAAGTTTTCGGATTTGCGCTCAGTGACCTTGACCTTTGACTTGATCCTGATTTTTGGTGGGTTTGTTCTAAGCTCTATTAGATGTATTTACATAAAGAATATGAAGCCCCTAGCAATTGTAAGTAGACTACTGGCTGTGTTGTATGTCCCAAAAACCTATTTGCAGAAAAACATAAATAACAAAATCCTAAGTCATTGTAAGCTTAGTTTCTGCAATGGCCATTTTGAAAACTAATGTCTCTTCTGTGTAGATAGAATCAAAACATTGAAAAAAATATGTGAAGCTAAATTTTCCCCCCAAAAATTTTTTTATTATTTTCCTAAAATTTGAGAAAGACATTCCTTTGATTGTGTGTATTAAACTTAAAAAAATCTGTGGAGGTTATTTCAAGTTATCATACGACATAGAACTTATTTTCAAAACATGCACTTTTTAAGTTTTTCCCTAAAATTGTTTTCAGATTTTCCTCAAAATGGAAAGGGACCCTCCTTTGATCATGTCCAACACTGTGTATAAAATTTATGAAAATCTGTTTATATGAATTCAAGTTATCATACAACATTGAGCTAATTTTCAAAATATGCACTTTTTCAGATGAAGCTAAGTTTTTCCCCAATAATTGAGATTTTCCTAAAAAATGAAAAGGACCTTCCTTTGGTCAAGTCCAACCTTGATTATCACAAGTGAAGACCCTAAAAGATGTCTCTCCCATCCCTGCTGCCCTTTAAACTGATGTGAAATCTAAGTGAACTAATCAGAAAAGTGAACATGCTCACTAGACTGTGAAATTGAGGTCAAGGACAAAAGTTACCTGCCAGACTGACATGTACTACCCAAGACCAACCTACATACCAAATATTATCAACCTACCACTTCTAGTTATTGAGAAATGGACTTAAGCAGAAAAACTTAACGTGGCCACTAGACCATGAAATTGAGGTCAACATGACATTATGTCTGTCAGGTAGCACTTGATTAGTACTACCTCTGGAGCAAATATGATGTTCCTACATCAAAGGGTTTTCAAAATATCCTGTCGCCGTCATCATACTTTGCACACCAATGTCTCGCTTTCCGCGACTTTCATCGCGGGCGAGACAAAAATCATTAAAATCCCTGTAGGTAATCTCAAGTTATCCTATGACATAGTATTAATTCTCAATTTAATATGTATTTTTTATATAAAAACTAAGTTTTGCCCAAAAATCATTTTCTAATTTTTCTCAAAAATGAAAAGGAGCTTCCTTTGGTCAATTCTAACCAGGAGTATCAAAATCATTAAAATCCATGATGGCAATCCCAAGTTATCGTACGACATAGTGTTAATTCTCAAAATATGCATTTTTTATTGTTAATTACAAAAATATGCATTTTTTCATATAACCAGAGGACTCCCCGGAGCCTGTATCGCTCAACTGGCTTTCAGTTGCCACAGTCAAGGTAACACACTTGATCTTCAGTTTCTCAAACTTTCGTAGCTCGAACACCACCAATATCTTGAACTGTTTTTAAGTCTGATAATGTTTGACAATATTTCTTTGTTGGGCTTATTTGACAAAAAACGTTCTTGCTTAGGACCACTTTCGACACCAGATTTGAAGTCAAGATGACATTTTGTAAATGGCAGTCAACAAATAATTTTCAACATCGATTTTGAAGTCGCAACATCAATATCTATTTGGAAACCAAATTTCATTGAAATTAGACAATGTTGTATTTTCCCACCTTTTTTGGCAGCCATTTTAAAAATGGTGGTCAAGGAACAATTTTTAACATCAGTTTTGAAGTCGCAACATCAATATCTATTTGGAAACCAAATTTCATTGAAATCAGACAATGTTGAATTTTCCCGCCTTTTTTGGCAGCCATTTTGAAAATGGCGGTCAAGGAACAATTTTCAACATAAGTTTTGAAGTAGCCACAGCATGGCAAACATTTCATCTATTTACACTTAACCTTCATCTTCTATAGTTTTGGAAATAAAAGACGAAAAATACGAAAATTTTAAAAAATTCGGTGAAAAAAGGGCAATAACTCCTACAAGGGTTTATGGATATTCTTCAAAATTTCAGGGTGGGTAGATCTTGATATGCTAAACATTTTTGCAATTTACACTTGAACTCTATCTGTTACACTTTTTGAAATAAAAAATAAAAAATGCAAAAATTTTGAAAATTTTACAGAAAAAGGGCTATAACTCCGAGATGGGTTTTCAGATTTTCTTCAAAATTGCACAGTGGGTAGATCTCATCATGCTGATCATTTTTAATCCTGTCAGATTTTTGATATCTGTAACAATTTTCGAGTTATTAGCCAAAAACAGCAATTTACCCCATGTTCTATTTTTAGTAAAGGTGGCCATGTTTTTTGGCCCGTGGCCATGAAAATAACAAATTAGAAACTAGATACCCTAATGATGATTCACTTAAATTTTGGTTGCATTTGGCCCAGTGGTTTCAGAGGAGAAAATTTCGAAAGTGAGCTAACGACGCACAGACAGACGGACGGACGACGGACGCAAAGTGATAGCAAAAGCTCACCCTGGCATAGCCAAGTGAGCTAAAAACTAGGTTTTTCCCTTAAAATCATTTTCCAATTTTTCTCAAAATGAAAGGGAGCTTCCTTTGGTCAAGTCCAACTTTGACCAACCCTAAAACCCAACCAGAGGCCACCCTTTCTATGTCAAAACAATCCATATTACCCCTCAAAAAAGACCATGTTTTGTTTTGTAAACACTGATGAAAACTAAGGCCACACCAATTTGATTTATAGTTCCTTGGATTTTTTTCAGTGAAAAATTGGGGCGAGCGAGCGAAATTTTTTTGATAATTTTATTTTCGGGAAACGGATGATTTTTGAGGCAAATGCAATTTTTAGGAGCGAGCGATTTTTTTAACTTATTTTTTNCATGTTTTGTTTTGTAAACACTGATGAAAACTAAATGCCATTTTGTAATAAGTTACTGGAATAACAAAACATCAATTAAATTGACTTAATTATCAGTTGACAAACCCTACATGTAAATTAAGGAGAAAGATAAAGATTTGATACATAATTACTTGTAATTATTAGAAATGTTATTTTTTAAAGGGGAACTAACTAACTCTCACTTAATTATTTGATAAAGACAATCTGTTGAGAATGAAGATAAAGACACATGCATGTACTAGTCATTCTTTGTATTTTAAGAAGTTTCTGGTTAATGCATGTATAAAAATGAATTCACATCTGTTTTAAATCATTGTTACATATACATGTATATAAAATATAAATGTGTCAAATGTGCACGTAACAAATAAGAAGACATTTTGAATCCTTTCATAAATACATTAAGTGAAAAAGAATAGCAATTTTTTTAAACAAAAATACTTATTTTCAGCCATTTAGATTTTTGGACCTATTCCTTTTGAGAGACCATCCCTTTTGTAAGGCAAATTTTATGTTGCAAATTGGGTAGTCTCTCAAGAGGGGGACTACTGTATTGTCCAATTTTTGACAAAGTTCCCCGCTGGCGGCCATCTTGGATGAAGTGCGGACTTGCCGGACACAATTTTTAAACTAGACCACCTAAGAACTTTTGAGACCAAGGCCACAAAACAGGTTATCAGATTTTCTTCAAAATTGCAAGGCAGGTAGTTCTTGTCATGCTGATCACTTTTATTCCGTCAACTTTTATTCTGTCAAATTTTTGATAACTGTAAATTTTTTAAAGTTATTGTTCCAAAAACAGCATTTTACCCCCTTTGTGCTATTTCTAGTAACAACAGCCAAGTTGTTTGGTCCTCTGACTAATGAAACACAATTTTCAATCTAGATACCCTGGTAATGATTCAGGCCTTGTTTAAAATTTGCCTAACGGTTTCACAAGAGAAGATTTTTGACGGAAGCCAAGTGATGGCAATAGCTCACATGGCCTTTTAGGCTGGTGAGCTAACAAGAGGCTCTCAAGAGCCTGTAACGCTCACCTAGTCCTTGAAAAACATAGACATTTTATGTTAAAAAGCCCATATATATATAGTTAAACTATAGTTCCAATATGCCTAAGTAGTTTAAGGGGAGAAGACCTGTTTCCCATGGGGTCCAATGTTAAACTATATTCCCTGCTGGCAGCCATCTTGGATAAAGTGTGATCTAAAAAAAAGTTTTCTTTTCAGGGGTCCACATAAAGACTATTTTGACCAAGTTTGGTTCCATTGGCTCAGTAGTTTCAGAGGAGAAGATCTTTGAATGTGTTCTCCCATAGAGTCCAATGTAAAAACTAAGTTCCCCGCTGGCCGCCATGTTGAATATCACGCTGACCTGAAAANTATTGTGGCCAATTTTGGTTCCAATTGGCTCAATAGTGTCAGAGGAGAAGATCTTTGAATGTGTTTTCCCATAGGGTGCAATGTTAAAACTATGTTTCCTGCTGACGGCCATGTTGGATATAGCATGAACCAGAAAAGCACCTTTTTTGCAAGGGACCACCCAAGGACTATTGTGGCCAAGTTTGGTGCCAACTGGCTTAGTAGTGTCAGAGAAGAAGATCTTTGAACATGTTTTCCCATTGGCTCAGTAGTTTTAGAGAATAAGATCTTTGAAAGTGTTTTCCCATAGGGTCCAATGTAAAAACTATGTTTCCCGCTGGCGGCCATCTTGGATATCCCACGAACCTGAAAAACACCTCTTTTGTAAGGGACCACCTGACGATTATTGTGGCCAAGTTTGGTTGCAATTGGCCCAGTAGTTTCAGAGGAGAAGATCTTTGAATGAAAAGTTTACGCTGGACGGACAATGGACACAAAGTGATGGCAAAAGCTCACCCTGGCATTAGCTAGGTGAGCTAAAAAGGTGAACATTTGAAACCTGTCTAATCTGTTGAAACATATTTAAATGTATATGATACCTTAATATACAGTTAGTATTCTTCCTACCTCTTCTTTGTCTTTGTGTGGTCTGTAATTTATCTCAAACTCACTTGGTGGAGATCTTCTTTTGTATTGTTTAAGGTAAAATAATACCTTTGCATGCTGCAAGGAAAACCGATTCAATGACTTTTAATATATTTGTAGCTATAAATTACATGCATATCATTCAATTAACAAGCAGCTTATTTGATGGCTTGTGCCAAATCAGGCCAAAATAAAAAATAGGTTTGTTTGCCCAAACGCTACCTACCCAAAAATATACCTGCCTACTCAGATTCTTTTTTGACCAAAAAATCAAAAAGTTTTTTTATTATAATTTTTTGTCTGTTTTGCTTGTTTAAATTTTGTAAAAACTAACAATTTTTGTTTCTGTGAGAAAAAAAAAAAATTACCTACCTACCTACCCAACTTCAGAAGGGTGGGTCGGGTTTGGGCAAACCAAATTTTTAATAAGTCTGGCCTCACATGTTTTTTCGTATGAAGTACATAAATTAGTTGTCAGATCTGAACAGCAGTGGTTTTCCTCCTCATCTGTGACAGGGGCCCAGGAATATAACGTGTCAAATCATTTACACTGAGAAAAACGTTTAAATATACTAAACCTTGAACAGAAGTAAATTACTGATATATAAAGCAGCAAATGGAGGTAATAACAAAATTAACAAACGGATTTGTCAAGAGCCAAAGTCCAAGAGGCAAAATAGACAAAGTTGGTGGAAAACCACTGGAAAACTGTCGACCACAATGATGTGGACTTGCTACAGGCATTTCAAAAGAAATGATGGGTTAAACCAGTAAAATATAAATGACAAAAACATTTAAGCCAAAAAAAAAATGAAACAGATTTGGTTCCTGAGGGCTGTTTCATAAAAACATACAAGGTACCTAAAGAAGGCACGTTTTGATGTCGAGACCTCATTTTGTATATGTTGGTCAACGATAATTTTAACACCATATTTCTAAGTTACGACATCAATATCTTTTTGGAAACCAAATTTCATTGAAATCAGACAATGCTGAATTTTTCATCCTTTTTTGGCATTTGAAAATGGCAGTCAACAAACAATTTTCAACACCGGTTTTGAAGTAGCGACATCAATATCTATTCATTGAAATCAACACCGGTTTTGGAGTTGCAACAGCAATATCTATTTGGAAACCAAATTCTATTGAAATTGGAAAAAGTTGAATTTTCCCGCCTTTTTTGGTGGCCATTTTGAAAATGGAGGTCAACGAACAATTTTTAACATCAGTTTTGAAGTTGCGACGAAAACAAAATTTCATTGAAGTCGGACAATGTTGAATTTTCCCGCCTTTTTTTGGCGGTCATTTTGAAAATGGCTGTCAACGAACAATTTTCAACACAGGTTTCCACAGCATCGCAAACATTTTATCATTTTACACTTAACCTTCATCTTCTAAAGTTTTGTAAATAAAAGATGAAAAATATGAAAACTTAAAAAATTCGGTGAAAAAAGGGCAATAACTCATACAGGGGTTTGGGATTTTCTTCAAAATTTTAGGGTGGGTAGATCTTGATATGCTGAACATATTTGCAATTTACACTTGACCTCTATCTGTTACACTTTTTGAAATAAAAAACAATAAAGGGCTACTCCGAGCGCAGCATGATACGACCGCAGCATGTCAACCACTGAAATTTGAACAAGTGTAAACTAAAATTAATGTGGACACAGTAATTTGCTGGATACAATAAGGACCTTGTCACAGAAATTAACTGGACACAAACTAGTGAAAATAAAAATTAGCTCTTTTAATCCCTTATTACTAGGATATTATAAGAGCTAAGAAATTCTGTTGACTACCATCAAGAGAAATCCAAAGAAAAAACCCAGGTTGAAATCCAATGAAAAATAAAGATTTCACATATTTTGAAGTAATGCAATTTGGCCCCTTTGACCCATTATAGCTGGAAACCAAAGAGCAACACAAAATATACTGTTGTATCACTGATAGTTTAAATGAGAACAATCCAAAGATAAAAATCCCATCAAAATCTAATGAAAAATAAAGACTTCACATATTTCTAATGATTGCAATTTTGACCTTTTTGACCCCTTATAGCTCGGAAATGGAAAGAGCTACATCAAATCTGTTGACATACTGCTGACAGCTTTCATTGAGAGGAATCCAAAGAAAAAAATCCCATCAAAATCTGATGTAAAATAAAGATTTTACATATTTCTAAAAATTGCAATTTTGGCCCTTGTGACCCCTAATAGCTCGGAAACGGTTAGAGCTACGCCAAATCTGTTCACATACTACTTAAAGCCTACAATTAGAGGAATCAAAAGAAAAAAATCCCATTGAAATTGGACGAAAAATAAAAATTTTAGGTAATCCGCATGTTTTCAATTTTTGCCCCGTTGGGCCCCTTATAGCTTGGAAAAGGAACAAGTTATCAAAAATCTAATAGTGCAGTGCTATGTTAATTTTTCATAAGGAATCCACTGCAAAAAACTGCATCGAAATCCAACTAAAAATAAAAAAATAAAATTTTTGAAATTGGCCCCCTTTGGGCCCAATTTATCTCGTGAACGGTACATGCCACATGAAATCCAATGCTGTATCACTGATTGGAAATTTCCTCAGGAAGACACTGATAAAACCCCATCAAAATCCGATAAATAATAAAGATTCTACAGTCAAATATGTTAAAACATCAAATTTAACCCTTTTTGGCCCCTTTTTTCAAAACGGGTGGGGCCACAATGACCAAAACTAAGCCAAGCCTTCCTTTTGTGCCAAGGAACATTGTGTTAATATTTCATAAGGATTGGTCAACTGAAACTAAAGTTATTGACCAAAAACAAAAGTGTCTACAGACAACGACGACGACGATGCTGACGACAGCACCATACCATTATACGACCGCAAAAATTTTTGCGGTTGTATAAAAAATGCAAAAATTTTGAAAATTTTACGGAAAAAGGGCTTTAACGCCGAGATGGGTTTCAGATTTTCTTCAAAATTGCACAGCAGGTAGATATCATCATGCTGATCATTTTAACTCTTGTCAGATTTTTTATATCTGTAACGGTTTTCGATTTATTAGCCAAAAACTGCAGTTTACCCCTATGTTCTATTTTCCGCAATGGCGGCCATGTTGTTTGACCAGCCGAATAATTGAACACAATTTTGAAAGTGCATACCCTGATGATGATGATTTTTGCCAAGTTTGGTTACAATGTGTCCAGCAGTTTCAGAGGAGAAGATTTTTGAAATTGTTGACGGATGGACAACGGACGGACACAAAGTGTTTTCGGCCAGGTGAGCTAAAAAGTGCTTTCCCCTGTATCTTTAACTGAAACAGCCCTGATACAGAAAAAAAACATTGTGAAATGATCATTTTAGGACTTTGTTTGGAATTTTATACCCTTAATTGAGGGGGGAGCAGAATAACAGCAAACTGATTCTTCAAATAACAAATAACAGGGAATTGGACATTACAATAACAGATAACAGACAACAATTTCACACAATAACACAATAACAGTTAACACCCCCCACCTAATTGCTCTGTATATATTGGAGAAAAATAGCCTTTTTGTTATCAGGACCATACCTGTCATCTTTTGGAAATCTTCAAGGGGGTTTAATTACATGTCTAAAAATGTAAAATCTTTAGAAAAAAAGGTTATTAGGGGTCTGGTTATATATATTATAATCACATTCAAGCTATTCATTGCTTCTTAATTTTATCATATTGCCTTAAGGTAGATCGGTAGTCATCCGCCATTTTGAATTGGTTATTTATGCTGTTACGGTATTATCTGCCTTTTAAAATATGCAAATATTTTTATTTGTAATGAATCAATCAATATTATATCCATAATACAAAATGCAAAGG
>MJUU01038535.1:0-11155 GCA_002080025.1 Modiolus philippinarum | reverse complement strand
AGAGCATTTATACGGAAAACTAAACATCTTTACTTTAGACTTCAAAATGCAAGTCATGTCATATGCATAGTTATTGACAACACAGCACACGAGTTGTACACCAACACATCTATAAATATGGTCATTTACTGAAAGTACTACACGTATGTACAGTTGAAAATTGTTTATTAATTCAATCATCATTACAGCTGTGTCAAATTAACAAGATCATAAAACAAGTATATTTGATTACCTGTACTAAATAGGAGACATCGATTTACATGTGTTTAAATGGTCCTTGGCTAAATAAAGTCAAATTTGTGTTTTTGTTTCCAAGAAAACGTTATTTATTTCAACAAACTTACAAAGGGTGCTAGCCTAGTGAATGCAAAATATGCACAGAATGTTTGTGCACTGAACTGAAAATTTGAATAAAATCAAGGCAACTAAATTTCATAAAAATCAGATAGCATGACCTTTAATTTGTTTTAGATATTTTAAAAATGGCTTTAGTGTCCACCAAGTCATGATTTACATGTACATGGAGCTGTACTGGCAACAGTCTTAATTGATTAGATATATCAGACATACAAATTGTATAATAGCCAAGGACATACGAGCAAAATGTATAGCCTACGTTGTTAATTTCTTTCTAACGAATTTCTCTGGAGTACTCTCATATTTTCCCTGTCATGCATCTCAGTAAACCACATAAGATATACAAAGGAAGAATGCATTTTCATACATTTAGATAACAGATTCAGCCACTGAACTTACCACTTATATACAATTTTGACGGTTTTTCTTTAGGTTTTTGTTTAAATTCGTTGTATAGGACATCCAGAACCGAAAAAAACTAACTGCTATTTGTAAGGCCAAATAACTAAATACCGAAGTTACTGTGAATTTAAATTCTGCATATGTTTATTCATTCGTAACCAAAAAAATGTTTTGGTTCTTGGTGTATTTTGTGTAGTGACTATCCTCTCAAACACTGTAAAATAGCTAAAATGGGCACAAAAAGCTATTCACGGCAATGTTCGACTGCTAATAATCTAGAAAACATACAAGTGTAGCATATATTAATTTTATTTCCAAGAAGTACATTAACTAGAGACCACTTTACTCGATTTTCGGCAACATGCATTTGAGCATATTCTGAAAATGACTCAACATAGGAACAAATTCACGCCTTAATGATCATACTTCTTTGTAAATAAAGAAATTAGAGTGGCAAGTTATAATTCACATCGCGAATTGGTTTCTGATGTACCTTTGTTGTGTACACGTAAAGGGATATGGAGTAAATGTACATCAGACAACAATCTAATACATTCACCATAGAACCCGCAAAACAAGACACTCTTGTCGATGTCTAAATAGAAAAAAAATATTCATATCCCTTTGCAGATTATAAACACTCCGTCAGATCTGTATGCATGTACGATTTTGAATAGAGATAATTATTTCCTTTTAGATAATAATTTTTAATACAGTAAAAAACTTTTATAAGTCGGTTTTCGAGCTATGCTTTGGGAAAATGACCGTGAAGTTTTTGACCTGTAATCAGCAAAATTAAGAAATAATTCGTGAAATACTAAACTTATCTTGGCTGCTAAGGTTTTGACGATTTGATATTCATATTCAGGGGGGAGGGGAGAACTTTGTAAATGAACAATTTAATCTTGGTGTCAATTATAATAGATATTTAATTTTAATTTGAAGAACTAAAGAATAATTTTTTATGCAAATGCAAATAATTATTTTGATGTGACATTTGATGTGAATAAATAATTTCTGAAATTCTCATGAAGACGAATATTTTTTGTAGGCGAAATCGCCAAAACCACACACCCTAAATTCAAATGGTCGTCCCCTAAAAGCAATTAAATATCGGATATACATATATTTATGGTGCTGACAAGTTTAATGAAATAAACGCGAACTTTCCTTTTGAATGAGTAAATAACGTTTAATGCAGATATTTCTGAGACCATCACCGGAAATTTTAAATGTCATGACGTTTCGTATGTAATAGCTATGTTACCGGTCTATCTATCTGCAATTTCCGGCTGGAAATTAAAAAAACGAACAAACAAACAAACATTTTGCAAAATAAATATTGGCAACTGAGTTTATCTAAAGATAAAAATAGTTTATTTTTTTAAATACATTAAAAAAATAAATAAATATCCATGAACACTATTATAATTTATCTATAAAAATAGATTGATTTTGAAAATTTTAGATAAAGGAATTAACTTGTACATATACGGTAAAAAATCACTGTTATTAACTGAGTTGCACTGTCACAATCCGCCACAGTGCAACACAGTTATTTCAAATATTGTGGCTAACTGTCATGCACTGTTACAATCAAGGACAGTGCATGACAGTAACACCAAATACTGTCAATAACTGACATGAACTGTAACAATCCGGGACAGTGCATGACAGTAGTCGTAAAGACTGTCATTTACTGTGTGTTACTGTTACAGTACTGGACAGTTAATCACAGTACTTGGGTATCACTGTTTATGACTGTCCCCGATTGGCACAGTTCTTGACAGTATTTAATAGATTTTTCACAGTACTACCACAGCAGAGAACAGTGAATGACAGTGAAAAAATCACTGTTCCTGGTATGGACAGTACTTTTTTCTGTTCATAGTGCAATGTGAAACACAACATTAAAATGTTATTATTGTACTATTGAACATTTTGAAAAGTTACATTGCCAGTTTCTGTTTAAAATGCTTCATATTATGAAAAGTCAACATAAATACTGCCAATGTAAAAAGTTTATATCTTGATGCTGTAGCAGACGACACTCTTTTATTTACGTAACTTCATATGGTGATTGGAAACTGGGTCACATCAAACACACATAAGACGAGAAATTCGTCGTCGGGATCGTTTACATAAAATTATGAAACGTACTAATCACCCATCAGATATAACAAATTTTAAACGACAGCGAAATAAGGTAAATAATATGAAAAATACGCTCGCACTGTATACTTTGATAACATAAGCGAAACCATTGAGACATATTCAAAACGCGATTCTAAAGCTTATTGGAACTTAATGAAAACTCTTATTTCTGGTTATTCGTCATCTGAAATTCCACCAGAATAATTTGGTACGTTATAACATTTTCGATAAAGTCAAACTTTTAAATAATTATTTTTGCTTATAGCCGATGTAAAAGATGACAGCATTTCACCCCCTGCATTTGCCCAGAGTACAGACGGACAATTGACTGACATTTATATTACTACACAAGAAGTTTTGGATATTTTATAAATTCTCAAGCTTGGCAAAGCTACTGGTTTAGATGGAGTTAGTCACCATTTACTAAAGCATACTGCTGAAACTGTATGTATACCCTTGGAAAAACTGTTTAACTTGTCCTTAACGTTAGGAGCATTTCCTGAACAATGGAAGACAGCTTTAGTCTCACCTATATTCAAAAGTGGAGAAAAACAATTACCTTCCAACTATAGACCTATTGCGCTCCTTTCTACTGTCGGAAAGGTTTTGAACGAATTATCTTTAAACATATATTCAATTATACTGTAGACAACGACTTATTTTTTGTTTTTTAGTCAGGCTTCATTCCTGGTCATTCCACAGTTCACCAACTTGTTGAAATCTACCACAAAATTTGTCTCGCTTAGGAGGATAAAAAACATATATGCCTTGTATTTTGCGATATATCCAAGGCCTTTGACCGAGTATGGTTAAAAGGTTTAATTTGTAAACTAAAAGCATATGGAATACGGGGGTCCCTTTTAAATTGGTTGATCAGATGTGTGCAATAGAAAACAAGTGGTTGCAATTAAAAATACCCATTCTACTATTGGTTATCTTAAAGCTGGTGTACCACAGGGTTCTGTTTTAGGCCCTTTGTTGTTTTGATATACATAAACGACATAGCTGATAATCTTGAATCATTAACTCGTCTTTTTGCTGATGATACGTCCATGTCGTATACTTCTGAATCTACTGAAGTCATTCAAAATGTATTAAACAATGACTTGATTAGAATCAATACTTGGGCTAGTGATTGGTTAGTCAAATTTAATTCTAATAAAAACAAAATTGTTATTCATATCCAATACAGTACCTAGTGCTGACGTCCATATACTCTTTCAAGATGTTGTTGTAAACCCTTGTATTGAACATGAACACCTTGAAATTATTATTAAAAGCGATTGCAAATGGACAAGTCATATTGAGAACATATGTGTTAGTGTATCCAAAAAATTGTCAATTTTATGCAAATTGAAATATATATTAGATCGTGGTTCCTTGAGTAAGATATTTATTACCTTTATAAGACATGTTATGGAATATGGTTGTGAGCTGCGGAACGGCTGCGGTGTTAAGTTGGCTGACAAGCTTGAAAAACTACAACTGGAGGCTGCTAGAATAGTCACAGGTTTACCCTCGTACGCAAGTCGTCAATCTTTATACTTTGAAACTGGCTGGGAAAAGCTTATTGATCGCAGGAATCGTAGCTGTTTAGCTTTATTATACCGTATTAAAAATGGTTTAACACCCTCGTTCTTAAATGAACTGCTTCCCCCTTTAGTGTCGGATATCTCAAATTACCCTCTTAAGAACAGTGAAAACTTTGTACTTCCTCATTATCGACTAACACAGACAAATGTATCTTTTTATTCCGTCTACTATACGAAATTGGAACTCTTTAGATTTGGAAACCAGAAATATTTCTTCTCTAGCTGGATTTAATCGAAATTTAAAAAATATCAACGTTGATAGTAGGCCATGGTTTTCTCATGGTGAAAGGAAGCTTAATATAATTCATACTAAAACCTCGACATAATAACAGTTGTCTAATTTATGATCTATATAGATTTAACCTAAAAAATGACGCAGTTTGTGATTGTGGCTTTCCTTGCGAAAATAGTTATCATTTCTTCATGGAGTGCTCCTTATATATTCAAATACGACAAAATTTATTTATGATTCTCGAAATTTATGGTGACATTAACTTAAACACAATTCTGTTTGGTAATATGGAACTTACCGTTGACTAAAACAAAGACATATTCAAAGTAGTAAAGGTTTATATAAAAAATAGTAATAGGTTTGGTTGATTTCTGTAGGTTTCCTTTCCTTTTTGTTAATTTATACATATATATTTTTTCTATATCTCACTAATGTTTTGCAATATTCTACAATATATTCAATTTTGTTACTTCTTACATAGCATTTTTTTATTTTATGTAAATGATTTTTATTTAATTGAATGATTGCTGTTATATATAATTTATTGTAAATTGTAGGGAGCGGGCTGTAAATAATGTTGTAGAAACTTGTGCCCAATCCCAATTGCTAATGTTTTGAGCAAATAAAATATGTTTAATTTACAGGTTTTCATGTGGATAAGTCCCAACTCTGTCTATCAGACCAAAACCCTGCCTCCCGCATGTAGTAATTGATGATGATTAACATAAGAAATCAACAGTTTTCACATTTTCACAACAGCAGTGCTACATTTAACTATTGCTCAGAGTACAATCAACGCTATTTCTTTTAAAAACTATGCAAAAATAAAACAGTTTTACTATAAACTAACCTTCTTACAGAAGGAATAATACGATGGTATAGTTAAAAAGTGGTTCTTTACCAGATGTATTATAAAGTACCGATCATAAATCTAAGATGGTACCCACTGCTGATTTCATCAAAAATGTTATTAAATTGCCAAATTTTGAAACTCATTTGTAATATGTTAATCCCCAACCATATGTGTAATTTGAGTATCTATCATAAATCAAAGATTGCTCCTGAAGCATATCTAAAATTAGCATAATACCCCATTTGAAAATTGATTTAATAGAAATTAATTGATGGCCGAAAAACATAGCCTAATGCCACAAAGTAACAAGGAACTGCACAAGAAAAAAACAATAAAAATAGAAAAGATAAACGTAAACAACGATAGGAACTCGGGACAACCGGACTTGGTTCCGGCACTAGCAAAAGCCAGCGGTAGGGTTAAACCGGTCAATGGGTACCAAAACCTCTCCTTTCTCTGTCCCTTTCCCTAAAGTATAATAAACATACGAATAAAACCAAAAACAGATAAACTTCTAACTCCATGACACAATCTTGAAAAGGAAAAAGGAGGTCAAGCAGAGCTCGCCGTTAAACTGTCGGCTAGCTCAAGGAGCTTAGTCAGCTGGTAAAACACTGTCGCACTACGGAAGAAAAATCAAAATAAAAACTCCCAGATGGGTTAGGTAAAGAGTCATCATGTATTACAGTAGACATCAGCAGTATCAGTGAGAGGCCAGTATGCGTGTACAATCCTCATGTCGTTTGATCCCAAAGCTAATTTCACGGACACATGCAAAATATCCTGTCTATTTCCCTTATTGCGTAAAGAATGTAAGAAATTTTTCTGGATTTCTTTATCAATTTCTGGCATTTTTTAACATTTCCGTAAAATCGAGGATGAGAAATGTACTTAGTAATAGGCTGTTTGCGAGTGTTATTATATTAAAATGGCCTATTGGTTCAAATACAAAAAATTGCGTATATAAACTATAAATTCGTTATGCTGTACACGTGTTTCAAGGAGTAACCTCTCATCAGCAGCATTAAAATCAAATAATATGGAAAGCCCTAATCCAAAAACAGTCCATATAGCCTCAGGTTTTTTAAGTGGTTTGAATTTTCAAATGATCATATCTTCGATTAAAATACAAAAAATAAAGAACTGTAGATTTCGTTATGCTGTACACGTGTTACAAGGAGTAACCTCTCATCAGCAGCATTAAAATCAAATAATATGGAAAGCCTTAATCCAAAAATAGTCCAAAAAGAAGTACTAATTTCCACAAATATCGAAATTGGAAGTCAAAACCAGTACCAAGGACATCTACCAAGTGTCATACACGGAATGAAGCCTCGGTATTTTAAGTGGTTTGGATTTTCATTAAAACAGTAAATTTCTATAACACACAAGGTAAAATTTTCATGTCAGACAAGTCTGACTATTGGGCTGATGAATGCCCTCGGGGACCTCTGGTCCACAAGCAGTGGCATCGGCCTACTGGTTCTAAAACAAAAAATAACCGAAGTTGCATATAAAAACTTTAAATTTCGTTATGTTGTACACGTGTTTTAAAGGAGTAACGTCTAATCAGCAGCATAAAAAACAAATAATATGGAAAGCCCTAATCCAAACAAAAGTCCAAAAAGAAGTACTCATTTCCAAAAATATCGAAATAGGAAGCCAAAACCAGTACCAAGGACATCTACCGAGTGTCATACACGGAATGAAGCCTCAGTTTTTTAAGTGGTTTGAATTTTCATTAAAGCAATAAATTTCTATAACACTCACGGTAAAATTTTCATTTCAGACAGGTCTGACTATTGGGCTGGTGAATACCCTCGGGGGGGGAGCTCTGGTCCACCAGCAGTGGCATCGGTCCAATGGTTCAAAATACAAAAAAATACCGAAGTTGCATATAAAAAACTGTAAATTTCGTCAAACTTTTTAAATGTATTTAACAATTTATGAATTCTGTAACCTCACTGCAGAAGTACGGAAGTGATAATAAGGTTACGTTCATTAAGTCGTCAAGAGTAGTATATATATATATATATATATATATATTAAACATTACTCGGGCATCAAAGACTTTGTATAAAACGTCAAATACACAATTACAACATACCGTACCCATATAATTAATCATTATATAGATATTATAAAAAGGCAAACAAAATAAGTAGGCAAAACATAATAGTTGTATGGAAAGATAAGGATGTACTCATATTGCAAGGCGATTTAAATGTTTGCATCACTGAGGAAAGGGTATATAAATTTTAAAAATCATGCAAATAGTACAATAATGTATAGTGCACGGATAGACGATGAATAAAGAACGGAAATAAAATCATACGAATAAAATTGATTTTATTACATAATGCATGATATCAACCTGAAAATGGGCTCTACGTAACTCACAGGGACAGAAGAATGTACTGACACTCTAAAATGAGCTATTAAGGTAGATGGGTAGTCCAAATTTTTTCCATAGATTTTCTCTATTTTCTCAGGAAAGTTTCCTTATTATATTAGCATTGAAATAAAAAAATAAAAAGGGGNNGGGGGGGGGGGGTCACCGTGCTTGTTTTTAAAATAACTGATATCGAAATACTTACACATTTCTAATGAATATATAGGGAAAAACAGGTATTCGGATGTTTTCTTTAAAAATATTCCATAGATTTCTTTCTATTTTACTCATATGTTAGCCCTTTGATCATACTTTCAAAACGTATAAAGAAAAATGGGGGTCACCGACTATGTTTTCCATATAATTTGAAAAATGTGAATTTTCATAGTGATATCTATGTAAAATAGTAGATTATCTCCCTTTTCAAATATCGTCTTCCAAACTATTTCATTATCAAATTACCAAACATCATCCAATTAGATAAATACATGTGAAATGAAGCCAATATAGATTCTTTGCTTTTTGTGTCACTGATATAATATTTATTGATGCATTACAAATAAAAAACAGTTGCATATTCCGTATTTCCGAAGTCAACTGCGTTTAGAAAATTTCGATTTTTCAAATCACATTTTTTAATGTTATTGTTTATATTTTTTATTATTAGGTAATTAAGGACACAAATTAATTGCATCTTTCCTATATTAGATATCTCGAGTTCAAAAATTTTAATCTTCAATATCTTCAAAAGAGTGAATTTTGACTGTCTACGACCTTTCAAAAGCAATTGCTACTGAACACTACCACAACAATTACTCTTGAATTGCTTGTACCAAGTTTAAACCAAAGCGATCGACATTTTCCTGTGGTTTTCAACCCGCTTTGTCTTTTTGCCTATTGAACTTTGGCTCTTGACAATTATGTTCTGTAATTTTGTTATTACCCCCATTTACGAAACAGAAAAATAGCAATGGTGCATTACATGATACCCCGCCACGTTTCACACAAAATTTCAAAGTTTAAAGAGGCATAACTCTAGATCCCTGTGTACTTCTGAACCCAAAATTATACTTGGCCTGTGTTTGATGGCAAACAACTTACATACCAAGTTTGAAGACAGTATATTATGTCATTCACAAGTTATCAGTCGGAAACCCTAAAATTCGCAAAATTTTGAAGTTTCAAGGGGTATAACTCCAGAACCCCTAGGACCTCTGAACCCAAATTCGAACTTGGCCTGTGTTTTGTTATTAAAAAGTTACATACCAAGTTTGAAGACAATATATTATTTCATTCACAAGTTATGAGTCGGAAACCCAAAAATCACAAAATTTTGAAGTTTCAAGGGTCATAGCTCCAGAACCCCTTGGAACTCTGAACCAAAATTCAAACTTGGCCTGTGTTTTGTTTTTAACAAGTTACATACCAAATTTGAAGACTATATATTATTTCATTCACAAGTTATCATTCGGAAACCCTAAAATTCGCAAAATTTTGAAGTTTAAAGGGGCATAACTCCAGAAACCCTTGGACCTCTGAACCCAAATTCGAACTTGGCCCGTGTTTGTTATCAACAAGTTACATACCACGTTTGAAGACAATATATTATTTCATTCACCAGTTATCAGTCGAAAACCGTAAAATTCGCAAAATTTTGAAGTTTCAAGGGGCATAACTCAAGAACCCCTTAGACCTATGAACCCAATTTCGAACTTGGCCTGTGTTTTGTTATTAAAAAGTTACATACCAAGTTTGAAGACAATATGTTATTTCATTCACAAGTTATCAGTCGGAAACCCTAAAATTTGCAAAATTTCAAAGTTAAAAGGGGCATAACTCCAGAACCCCTTGGACCTTGAACCCCAAATCGAACTTGGCCTGAGTTTTGTGGTAAACAAGTCACATACCAAGTTTGAAGACCTCATGTTATTTCTTTCACAAGTTATCAGTCGGAAACCTTCGGGGAACGGACGGACGGACGGACAGACGGACGGACAGACGGACGGACGGACACAAGACTGAGGGTATCACATAATACCTCGCCACTTCGTGTGGCGGGGTATAAAAGGAAAGGCATATCTTAATTTCAAATATCTCTTTGATTTGTTAAGTCCGTCTCTATACATAATCATATAATTTAACAATTATGGACTTTGAAGAGGTCGCTAAAATGCAATTTATCAATACTCGCTTTCAGTTCGGTGGATATAATTTTTCCCAGCAGCAACCTTTATCAAACTCGATAATCTTAATATATTGAAGTTTTTGGATCAATATATACAACTGTTGAACTATTTGTGCACGATTTGTTTTTGCGATGCTTTTCTCATACAATATCTGATCAATAGGTTATAAGTTTACACTTGTTGATTACATCATTAGCGATTTTGGAAATTAGTTGTCTTGTAACACAAAAAAGCATCTTCATTAGCCCCAACTACTTAATGTTTGAGTCATTTTGACTGCTCAGGTTTACTCAGTCATTTAGGACTTGCATAAAAGCAACATTTGTCTCTTTTCAAACAAAGCGTTCTACGATTATGAGCATGTGTACCCAGAGAGTGCCATACTTTCTACCCATTAACGATCCTTATCATCAAGCTTTTTGTGTCGCCTTGTATTTTCTACGCTGAGATGTAGAAATAACAATCCCCAAATTTGCATATCGCATTTCCAATTTTCGCTGATCAGTGTTGTCTTTTTCTCAATATTGCTAAAAATTGTGCATTAATAGTGTCATGGCACAGGTTGGATTTTTAATAAAAAATGACGGGCCATATGGGCCACAAAAAGTAACCTGATTTTCCAAAGTCTCATCTAAATCGTAAAGATAATTTATCTTTTGTTGCTTCATATATTTTTTAGGGTTGATAAATCATGATGGCGACTTATAACAGAGTCAGTAACTGATTTATTACATAAATAAATTTGTTTTAAAGTAGACACTCTTAAACATCTTAAGTACCATCATATTTATGCTTGAAAAATGTTAAATTCATTGGGTATATATCGTTCAGCGCGTAAGCCAGCTACTTTTGCAAAACATATGAAACATTAAGCAAAAAGCCCGTTTTAATTATATACTACTGTTTAAGAGGTTATTTTTGCGGGCGGAAAATTTCGCGATTTATTTCCAAATAGTTTTATTTCCGCAAGACTAAAATATTCGCAAT
>MJUU01038534.1:303832-326795 GCA_002080025.1 Modiolus philippinarum | reverse complement strand
ATGAGTGTTGATATTTATATTCTTCAGGTGAACTATGTAGATGCTAACTTATATGATGTAGCCTAGCCTGTAGTATTGTTAACTGTAGCCATTTCTATGTACAAGACTGTATTGCACCTTTGAACCACATTTGAGGTAGGTTAAGGCTATATGTTTATTTTATGTATTTTTGCTTAGCCTTGTGTGATGTCTGTTTTCATGTATTTTGTTGCTAACTTGTAGTGTATTGTCTGCGCTTACATACCAGCATTAATTTATGTTTATTTGTGTTTACCGTGTTTATTTATAATACCTACAGCAGATATTTCCGACTGTATGTAAACAGATATTTCATGTGTATTTTAAGCACATGAAAATAATGAGCAATACTTTATTAAGTCTCAATTTAAGTCAGAAAAGTTGAACCACTATTTTGGTAGAATACCTAAGTAACAGAAACTTATTTTTAAAACCGACACAAGAACAACTCGTATAGTTTTCTTTGTATACTACATATATATTATAATGTATTTATTTTTAGCGTAGATTGTTATTAATTAGAAATAATATTGTGATCGTATACTTAGACATGTTTATTGTTATTTCAGGGTGTCTTTATCTTGTACTATGTACTCTACGTAATTTACACAGAAGGCAAATAAAAATTAAAGAACCCTAGACCAGATTGTTGTGTTTAAGTTATTTGGACCCAGGAAACACACTATCACAACAGGAGTCATGTTAGAATAACAAATAACACATGTGCATGTTTTCTGACATGTTAGCAGTCGAACATGGCAATAAATAACATTTTATGTCGATTTCAGCCATTTTACAGAGTTTTTTAATATAATACTACTCGAAGGACATCGTGTAACAAAACCAATTTTTCGTTGCCAGTGTATGAACATTTGCCATTCCAAATGGCAGTCAGTTTAGTTTGGTTCCGGTGGTCCTATAAAACGAATTATAACAAAAACCTACATTTTTTTTTACAAAATCCGTGTCAAATTTGCATTCAAGTGGCAAGTTCGATGGATGAATTTTACATCTAAAAGTATGAAAATGCATTTGAATTCATTTTATCATGATAGTGTACATAAGAAATGATTTGTTTAAGATTTTTTGGATAATGAGAAGGGGAATTTTCTTCAAATTCAACTTTCAGACTTTGTTTCCACATATTGAGTCGTTTCAGAAACGTTTCAGAAATTTATTTCAGGACAGAGACGAATTAGATTCGAGAAGAAAATATAACCTATTCGCAAAAATAATTGTGGATATATCAGCGGAGTTCTGAAGTTTGCGTCATTTTCAACTGAAGTTAGACTTTATTTTCATGTTTAGACTCAAAACATTTTAATTCTTCGGATAATGCATACATTGCCGAAATATTTGAATTCTTCGAATGTATATATACTGCCGAAATATTTGAATTTTTTGGGGATGAAATATATTTGGCTAAAATATTTGAAATCTTTGGATGAAACATAAATTTCGGAAATACTTGAATTCTTCGGATAAGACGTATATTGCCGAAATATCTGATTTTTTAAAGATGAAACATACATTGCAAAATTCAGTTTCGTATAAGAATTAACATTACGTAATGTGAATTCTTCAGATCAGACATCGTTTTTAATTCTATTTCCAGATGCATATATTATTGAATTATATATGTGAATTTATGAGTTTAATAGACCTCAAATCGTTTTGAAACTAACATTTTATTCTTTTTTAGATAGCTTTATTTTCAAGAATGAATATTAACCATAGTTTAAGAATTTCGGTATTTGATAAATACTTTTATTTCAAATACGTGATCAAACAGTTTGATTTGAATTGTTAAATATTGACTTGATATGATTTAAGTAATTATACAATATGATATACACACTGACCGGTTGTTAATTAAGCTGTTATTTGGACTGATCACGTTTGACCGATCTACTTTGAACGACATGTACCAACAGAATTTGAAAATTAAGTAAAAATCGTATTTTAAAGATACAAAAAATTAAGTTCCTATATCCATTGAGACATTTTCTATGTTATATATATAGCACCGCTCTTACGAATTAAAATATTAATTGCACGAAAAGCGCGTAGCGGTTTGAGTACAATCAATATTTTAATGAGTAAGGCGGTGCTATATATGATTTGTAATATGACCAATGAAAAACGTTATACCAAGAGTGCGTTAAATATGCTTATGATTTAAAATGAATGACAGGTAACAATAACGTACAATTAGCAGGTGATTGAAAACGAGTACACATTTCAAGAGGTACTGTTGCGTTGCAGTTTGTAAGGTAATTTGGTGTTTTATTTATTTATTCATTTCTTTTTTGTTGTTTTAATTATCACACACGTATGTACCTTGTTTGGAGAAATGTACTGCACCTGTTTTTTTTTCACTCGCTCAATTTAATAATTACATTTGTTACATTTGTACCTCAAAATCAAAATCAAACAATCATTTATTTAAAAAAAATCATAGCCCCCCCCCCCCCATCCCCGAATAACCAAATGCTGCTTGCACTCATGTGTACATAATAGGTATTTTGTACATGTTAGATCCAACACAAAACGTTTCTGTACACAACAATAAGGGGACGACCATCTGATTTTTGGGATTTGATTTTAAACAAAAAAATGTTGCATCACAAATACGTGATTTGATGTGACATTTTGCGAAAATAATGGTTTGTGAAAATGAAAATAAATGATTTTTGTAGGTAAAATCGTCCCCCGAGAAATCAAATGTTCGTCCCTCATCTTTACATAATTAGCACTTAGTTTCTGCATTTTAATGAACAGTTACATCGGTCAATAAAGTCCGATATACCTCTGCCATGCTGGCGGCCTTTTTTCTATTTGCTAGGACCGTGGGCAGAAGAACCTTGGACTTCTGTCCATAATGAGTTATAAGGTTCCTTTTTAGAAAAGACATCCGCAATATGTGTTGTATCTTCAGACCATAAACGTTCCTCGACTAAAAAATACTTGTAAATTTGAATGGCAATTCGCTGTATGGGAGGAGGCATTGGTTGGCATAGAAGAAGAATAAACGTGCAAAATTTGACAAATTTTGAATAAAAGACATGTATAAAAAGGAACATATGAAAATCATCTTTCTGACAAGAAACGCCCGAGTAAAATTTCCATGCCATAGGCACTACAAAAATAAAGGCAGTTGTTTACTAACATTAGCTGTTTACCGAATAATAAAATCAAGATGAGTTTCATTGGCTTCTGTATTTTCTGAGGGAGGAGTCCAGCAATGCATTATCATCTAATTTGCATGAGGTTAATGCACTGATTAAAGCCCCTCCTATCCCAGTGTATTTGTATTGTGTGCAGGAACTGAACTTTTCTACAGTGCAATAACTTCCAAATAGTGAAATTAATGCATTCTACACAGAATATCGACCTTTAGAGCATTGAAAGATCAAAGGAAATTTTAAAAATCATATTACAACTTTTGATATGTTTCTTTCATTCATTAATTAACGGGAACGTTTCTTCAGTGCACTGTCTGGGAGGGCAATATTTCATGATCAACATCCGTTTTATTCTGTCCTCGGACTTCATCATAGGCAAACAACATTTCACAGCGGACACTATTTAATGTTACACGCTCTGGAGTCCTGTCACTTGGGTGTTTAGTCGTTCCCCCTATTTGCACTGGCATGTTCATAATATTACATCTATAATGCGTCGATGTTCACTTACATTCGAAAGCTTAAAAAATGGTATTCTGTCAAAAAAAAGTAGAACACTTTCTTGCAGCCTTGTACCGGTAAGTCTTTGCGTTTAGTGTTATACATCTGATAAATAAACACGACATTAAAACGTTTTTAAAACAAAAAACAAAAAACAAAAAAAACATGTAAATCCATGCATAATGCAACTTTTTGAATTTTATACCAAAGTCAGTCGTTACTCGTGACATGCACAATTTAAATGATGACCATTAACATATTGAGTTTTGTACTACAAAGGGTCAAGCTTTCACATTTAAATTTTACATAATCGCTGCTGTTATACACACAATATTGTTGGCGCATAAAATAAAAGTCTTAAACTTCAGCATGAAAAAAATGCTTATTTACAAGTTACAAAGTTTATTCATTTTTTTTACTGGCATTCCGAGTAAACTACCTTGTTTAACTTTTTTATTTTTCAATTAATTGGTAAAATTATAAAAATATGGATTTTAGAAACCGTTGCTATTAATCTCGAAAATTATATAAAAGTAACATATTTTTGATTTTAAAAATTCTAATATATATTTCATTTTCGTGTACAATTGTTAAGATATTTAGGCCCGTTATGGGTTTCTTAATTACCTGATTACCAGGGCATTTTTTAATGATTATTTGATTACGAGGGCATTTATTTAATGATTATTTCATTATTATCTTGCGTTTTTATATACTTTTTGATTACTAAGCCAAAAATGTATTGATTACCAAGGTAAAAATTTAATGATTATTTGATTACCAAGGCAATAATTTAATGATTATTTGATTCCTAGGACCCCCCCCCCCCCATGAGGACCCTCGTTATTGGAAAATTAAAAACTTTTTTTCAGTATTTAAAGAGGGCATGTACGCCCTGTCTACTGTGGCACACAACATAGTCCTTGGGATTTTTGTTTTAAATTTGAGAAGATGAAAAAATTAGATGAATAATCTATAAATTAATACAATAATTTGTGTAAAAACTAATAGGAATGCTATATGGGACGCCAAACTTGGTGTATAAGAAAGTGTGAACTGATAAGTGATTTGAATATTGCCTTCTGGCAATAAAAATAGCTTAAAACATATGGACGAGTCCGTAACAAATTGTGAAATTTCACATTTTCATGGATGCTAATATTGAAACATCGCTTAATGTATTTTTTATCAGATTGAAAAACAGAGAATTCTTGTTTTAGATCGTATTTTCACTTGAATCTAAATTGGATTTTTCATATTTAAACAATTTCTAGCTTTCTGTGTCATGTAAACCTTTTAATTATTTATTTTTCCTAACGGCATGGGAAAATAGTTTACCCATGAAAACTGTGTTGTTTTATTAAATCAGTACATTGCAGAAAATTATAATTTTGCCATATCCTACGAATAAAAGTATATTGGTATCCACTTTAATGACAACTTCTACACATGTTCTACTTGTGACAAGACAGTAAAATTAACCACACAATTGCAATGGCCTAAAATCGACTGTGACAGTTTAGGACAGTGCATGTCAGTACATGTAAATTCTATAAACGTCTGTCATTACCTGTAACAGTACATGACAGTCCATAATAGGCCAAATAAGTACTGTCACAATTAGGGACAGTTTTTCACAAGCATGACAGTCTTAAACGGTTAAAAAAGTACTGTTACAAGCGGGGACAGTACAGGTAAATACTGTTACTGTTTTTAAAATAACTGTTACTTTTTTTTCTTGTGCAGTTCCTATTTACTTTCTGGCTATGTTTTTCGGCCATTGTAGGTGTTTCCTGTTATCTTTTTTATTCCAAATATTGTTACTGACTGTCATTTACTGTTACAGTGTCTTACAGTTTGTCGCAGTCATGAGTATGTCTATAAACTACTGTTAAGGACTGTCCCAAGCAATAATAGTACTTTTCTAGTCTTCACAGTTGTTTATAGGACGTTTCCTGTTAATGACAGTTAGAAAAAGACTGTCACTGGTATGGACAGTACTTTTTTCTGTTCATAGTGATTAAAATAAGGCGGAATGTTTGATGTCACTGTTTTGTTATGTAGAATGTTAGCAAGATTTATAGCGTCCAAGACTTTATTGGCGAATTGAATTTTGATAAATGTCCGGTTATCAGATTTGTTGGCGGATGTGGTGACAGGCTTGAACAGTCTGTGGTTAGATATATCCAAAACAATTGCTGTTGATTTGTATTCTAGGGAATGGCTATCAGTTACGGATGATGCTAAACATGTTTTGTAGAAGGAATGAAGTTTTGAAAGTGGCAAGGAATACAGTTTGGTACGAATGTGATGAATACCTAGAGGTACGGTCATGAACGGAAGAAGACCATTAATTGAAATGTCATGTAGACTTGGGGCAGTATAGTGCCTATGTCCATGACTACGTGGTCTGCTTTGGCTTCTATTCAATATATTCATTACATTCACTGAACTGCATCCTGGACTTGACAGATTGCCTATACACTTTTTATATTGTCGTTGCAACCGTAGGGTATTGCGGTCTCCAATTCTCTGATCTAGTATTCCTGTCTTTGTAGACGGTAAGGTGTACTTAGTGTAGGATTATTTGTTTTATGATATATTTTCTCGATAATCCTGACTTTCATGTTTACAATGGAGTGGTCAGGTTGGTTGAAATGTGCGCAAACATGTCGGGTCTTGTTGTCCTTGACCTCGTATCTATGTCCGCACATACGTTTGTTTAACCTATCTTTTGTTTCCCCTACATATATTAATCAACAAAGAGAGCACTCTAAGCCGTAAATGAGATTCTTTGAGGAGCATTTCAGATCATCGTATGTTCTTGTACAATAAGTTTTGTTTTTTAAATTACTTTTGAAATTTGTGTCTGTGATAAGCATGTTGCATGTTTTACAATTTTTAATGCGGCATGTTGAAATTGTGCCCTGCGAGTTCTGATCTGGAAAATTTAAAATGTCATGTAATGTTACAAACAAGGTTTAATTTTAGGGATAGAATCTTTTGAGCTGTTAGAAATAAACGACTGATCTGAAACTGACTCCTGAGAATCAGTCAAAGTTAGTATTTGACGACTCTGGACACCTGATTGTCCCAATGAACCCGTGTCCGTAGCTTCATCGGTAAGGGACCTTTTTAACCCGGGAGACGTCCCAGCCGGTATTCGTTCCTTTTGATTCTTTATTCTCATGGCTAAAGTAAACTTAAGCTACTGAGCGGATGATATACTCTGGGACGAATCGTCCACCAGCAGAGATATCGGCCCAGTGGTATGAAACAACGGCAGTAGAATACCGAAGGAACAAAGGGGGGAAATTCACAAAAACCGAAGTCCAAAGACAGGGCAAAAACGAGAACACAGAAAACAATGACGTTAGACACAAAAACAATGACGCCAGACAGACACAAAGCACAGAACCAGAAACCACAACATTCAGAACAAAGGCACTCACAGTGTGAACTCCAGTGGAACTGAGAGTGACATCAGGTGCTCCGGAAGGGTAAGCATGTCCTGCTCCGTTAACAGCACCCGTCACACTGTGAGTGATTCAATCCGGGAAAATGTCAAAGTCGGTAGTCAAATCCGGGAAGACGCGAATCTAGCTGAAAATGTCCACTTTCATTTGGGATACTGACACGTCATATCTTTCAATGATGCTATGGTGACGGCCGTAGAATTTCTTGAGGGATGAAATTAACAAAGGTTAAACAAATCCCTGACTAAGCAGCTTTTGGGACAGTGTTTTTGCTCTGTTCAAAAAATCACTGTACAAATTACAAGCTCGACAGTAACGAATCAACTGTGAAATGTACACTCCATAGGCTGCAGAGGCAGGTATATTGCTGCCACAACATTCAGGGAAAGTTCACAATGGGGAAATTAAAATCATCACGCTTGTCATATAGCTTAGATGTCAAACGTCCATCTTCGTCAATATACAATAAAAGATCTAAGTACGAAGCTGAAGTAGGTGTTTCAGTTGTTTCTTTAATTTCAAGCTCATTTGGATATGTCTGATCTAAATAATCCTTAAATTTAGGATTATTCAGAGAAAGCACATCGTCTATGTAGCGGAAGCTGAAATTAAAGGACTGGGCTAAATGTTTTTGTTTTCTTTAAATAAGCCTTTGTAAAAACTTGGCCTCATACGAGTAAAGGAAAAGGTCAGCTTAAAGCGGCGCACAGTTTGTTCCCATACGAATCCCTATTGTCTGTTGGAAAACACGACCTCCAAATTCGACAAAAATATTGTCGATCAAAAATTCTAACATTTTGATTACGTCAGTCTCGGTGCACTTCTTATTTGAATCGGTGTGGTTCTTAACAAAATATGTCTTGTCTTTCCCTATAACTAAATAGGTGTATCTGCGTTCTCCATTTTTTGTGCAGAAACATTGATGTATTAAATCTGCAATTACTGTTTTCAGTTTATTTTGTGGCAGGGTTGTATAAAGTGTAGAAAAGTCAAAGGTTTGAATGCTATGGCAATGGGTAAGACTGGTTGAGGTAACCTGTTCAAGGAGGTCTTTTGAATTTTTAAGAATCCACATTTGATTCACACCGCTTGTAGAGTAAGCTTTATTACAGTAATTTTTCAGGCCGTCTCTGACTGCGGTCAACAAAGTAGTGATGAGCTGTGAAAGAGGTTTAGTGGTGCATCTGGAAGACCCGGCAATGAATCTCTGTTTGTATGGATTCTTATGAAGTTTAGGTACCCAGTAGATGTAAGGGAGTTGATTGTTTTCATCATTAGCTTTTATGCCAAATGATGATAACACTGAAGTGTGATTTTTTACAATCTCATCCCTCGATATTGTAGTAGGGGTATAAGTAGGGTTTCCAGAAGAACTGTCGATGCCCATCTCCTTCACAAGACAGTCGAGATAGTGTTTCTTACACACAAACAGTATGTTGTTAGAAGCTTTGTCTGCAGGGACAATGGCGTAATTTTCATGGAGGTTGGACAGAGTTCTTTATACTAGGGGATCTTCAAATATACTGGGATTTCTGGATTTCATAGCTGTTTTTAGGCGCCGGATGCGATTTACAATTAATGACTTTATGGACCTGATCCAGTCGGACAATGTCTCAACGTCCTCTTTCTCTTTCTTTGCCCACTTCCTAGCATACATTGTAGGAATGTATCTTTTGCCATATGATTTTATTCAAATTACATTAAGTTTTCTTATTGCGGGCATCCGTATTATATCCATTGCAGAAAATGTCCTTTTTGCCATCTGTTTTTCGTCATATTACAGTAAGTTAATTGATTGCAGGCATTGATATTATGTCGATCGCAGAAAATGTTCCTTTTCCCATCATTTTCTGAATATTACATTAAGTTTCATGTTTACGGGCATTGCTATTATGCCGATTGCGGAAAATGCCGATTTTGCCAAATTATTTTAATTCAAATTATATTGAGTTTCATGTTTTTTAGTCAAATTGCAGTAGGTCAATTGATTGCGGGTATGGATATTATGTCGATTGCAGAAATGTCCATTTTGCCATTTGTTTTTATTCAAATTACAGGAAGTATTTTTTATTGTGGGCATTGATATTATATCGATTGCAGAAAATGTCCCTTTTGCCATCTGTTTTTAGTCAAATTACAGGATATTTAACTGTACAAGGACTTATTATAAGTCCTTGACCTGTAATAACAATCTACAAAACAAGTAGCACATTTGTATGATTAAAGGAAACAGTGCTTTTTATTTCCCTGCAACAGTTAACACAAAGTAAAGGAAATGCCAAATGGTTCAAAAACAAATAACAACTGGTTTATTTTCCAAAGACATTAACGCTGAGCTGCAATTGCCCAAAACACGTTAACTGGACATGGTCTTGCGTCCCCCCCCAAATCACACCATCACACACACACATGCATCCCGCCCAAACTAAAGCTAACGACAAAAGGGACAATAACTGTATCATATATCTAAGGAAAGGGAAATTTGTGAATTCAATACCGAATAATCACGTCCGATCGTCACAAAGATAGCCGAGTTATCGGGCCTATTATCATGACCCATCATGAGGGAACTATTGTAAAAAACATTATAATGACCACTTTTAGAACGCCGTTTTTAGAACTGCTCCTATGTATGACCACTTTTAGAACTGTTTTAAGTTAACTTAGAACTATGACCATTTTTATGACCACTTTTAGAACTATGACAGCTTTTAGAACAGTTCCATGTAGAACCAATTATGACCGTTTTTAGAACTGCTCTAAGTTAACTTAGAGCAATCATAATTTATGACCGCTTCTCGAATTTGTTCTATGACTGCTCTAAGTTAACTTCAAGTTAACTTAGACACAATTCTAAGTTAACTTAGAGTTAACTTGGACGAGAGGTTATGTCTGCAACCAACTGTATGTTCGATAATGCCTCCAATCTTAACTCTACGTATACAGTTATTTCAAACCCTAGTCTAACAAGTACCTCTCCTACCTCGACACAACCCTTATCCGAATGAAAACTCAGAAAGACAAGTAATATCAAAAGCTTGGATACCCTTGAAGATAGAGAGTATGATGTGATTCCGAAATTTGGCCAACATGATTTGCTCGATTATGATATCGACTACCAGCTGACATTTTAATTGTATAATTCCATAATATGCAAAGTTGACTCCAAAATCTTTTCCTATACTCGGCGATGATAAAGAACCTAATATAGCATCATAATTGCAACAACGCTTTTCATGCAAAAGAAAAAACAACATTCAACGGAGGCATGATCAGCTCTTTCCTTAGCATTACCATGGAAATGTCAGGCAAAAGTAGAAGTGAAGTTCTACAAGCTTGTCTTCTTGCTAGTTATCTTATATCTTAAAGCTCCTAATATTGATCTGCACTATTGTTGTTGAACATAATGTCTGAAGGTCAATCCACGTCTTTTGCTCCTTTTCGTCTTTCCTGTAATTAAGGCTTGCCAACTTTCCAGCTCCTGTAATGAGAACACGTTACTGGTACCCATGGTTTCGAGGTTGTACTGGTTTTCTTTTTTATCCCTGCAGTAATCATACATATACATGTGTATAACCTTGGATAACCTCCAATTATCTTTATAAATGATTGTTTTTTTTCTTCAAAGATGACTTGTAACATTGATGTTGTGATTTATCATGGACTTTGCAGAAACGAATTCGAATTACGTCGCCTCTATAAGAAGCATTACAACAGAATTTGACATTAAAGTGCAAGCGATTTCTCAAATGACAGCAAAAAAACGTCATTCTTATCAATTAAAAAATCAGATTCCTCACATTGGGCGTAATTGTGAAAATATTTTTATCAATAATTTCTATTTTTCTTTAATTGTAATGATGTTCTCGTCAATTTCATACTGTAAAAGACCAAGTGTTCTTCAAAATATGCAAAAAATTATCTTGCGATTTCATTGGATATTGAAAAGATCACTTACCTATCAGAATGTAGCAAAATATACCTTAACAGATTTAGTCTAATGATGTTTTTTTTCGTCTGTCCAGAACGTTCAAGACATGTTCTTGTCAATAAAGTGAACCAGAACACTGTGCGAGAACACCCGGGACACTGTGCTGCGTGCACTATCTTTTAAGTTAGTGCAGAGAGAATCAAATATGGCGTCGTTTGTTATTGGTTGTTTGTTCTCTATCAGTATTTACATATCTTTGAGTTTATGGTCTTCCAAACGTTTAGATTTTATATTCACTGAAGAGACATAAGTTGTCGAAATGCGCATATGCAGAAAGTAAATTCACAGTGACTTCGGTATTTAGTTATTTGTTCAGATCCTTTGAGATTGCGGTTTTGTTTTGCAAAGCAGAACAAAATTGACGTCCACTGATTTAAGATAAACTTTGGAATGAAAAGGAGAACTAAATATTTCACATCTCAAAACGTATGTAAACATCGACAACATTCTGAAATGATAAAAAAATCTTTTTACTGATATTTCATATTTGCATTAGGAAATAAGATTTTTAGCTCACCTAGCTATGCCAGGATAAGCTTTTGCCATTACTTGCCGTCGTCAGTCGTCCGTCCGTCCGTCCGTCGTAAACTTTTCTTCAAAAATCTTCTCCACTGAAACGACAAGGCCAATTTAATCCGAACTTGGCCTGGATCATCACCAGGGTATGTAGTTTTAAAAAATGTGTTCGGTTAGTCTTAGGACCAAACAACATGGCCCCTGTTACTAAAAATAGAACATAGGGGTAAATTGCTATTTTTAGCAAATAACTCAAAAACTGTTGCAGATATCAAAAAACTGACACAGGGGTAAAATTGTTCAGAAAGCCGAGATCTATCTGCTCTGCAATTTTTTAAGAAAATTGGAAAACCCGTCTCAGAGTTACAGCCCTTTTCCGTAGTTTTTTTCAAAATGTATGCATTTTTTATTTTTTATTTCAAAAACTGTAACAGATAGAGGTGAAGTGTTCATTCGAAAAATGTTCAGCATATCAAGAGCTACATACTCTGAAATTTTGAAGATGGTCAAAATGCCTGTGTGGAAGTTATTTACTGTTTATCATAAAAAAAACCAATGCCATATATGGTTATCGGTTATTTCCTTTTAAATTCTGTTTTCAAATCTTCTTTGGTTTACTTTTTTATTTAAAGTTTTAGAGAAATGTTCTGCTATCTAATTATAAAAAAGCATTTATTTGCTACATAAAACATTGTTTTTGAGCAAAATTTTACATTTTTTTGCAAAAATACTTTATTAATCTTTACTTATTTAACATTTTGATAATCTTTGTATATACATGTAAATGTATTTTATTGCATATTTGTTTCAAATATCAACTTGTGCATTGACTTTATGATGACCTGTCTATGCCATGGTGGGAGTTGGGATCACTGTCTCTTCGGTCTGTCCGTTGTAAATTTTTCATTCAAATATCTTTTTCTCTGAAACCACTGGGCAAATTTGAACCAAACTTGGTCACAATGGCCCTTAGATGGTTCCCCTTAAAAAAATGTGTCCAGCAAGTCAACACGCCATCCAAGATGGCCGCTAGCGGGGCACATGGTTTTAACATTGGACCATATGGGAAGCATTCAAAGATCTTCTCTGAAACCACTGCGGCAATTGGAACCAAACTTGGTCACAATAGTCCTTGGGTGGCCCCTTGTAAAAAAAGTGTTGGGCAAGTCAACATCATATCCAAGATGGTCGCCAGTGGGGATCGTTGTTTTAAACATTGGGCTCTGTAGGGAAACATATTCAACGCTCATTCTCCTCTGAAAGTACATGACCAATTGGAATCATACTTGATCACAATGGTCTTTATTTGGTCCTTTCATAAAATGTGTCCGGCATGTCCGCATAGCATCCAAGTTGGCAGTCAGTGGGGAACATTGTTTAACCTTGGACCCCATGGGAAATTTTTTAAAGATCTCCTCTGAAAATACTAGGCCAATTGGAACCAAAGTGAGGCACAATAATCCTTAGTTGGTCTTCTTCAAGAAAGGGGACAGTTGGCCTACGCCCCACCAAAAATAGCTGCCAATGGGGAACATAGCTTAATATTGGATCATATAACATCAATGTCCACCAACAAAGTTGAAAATGAGACCCTTACACGTTGGGATTATTTTTATTTGTTGTGTCAGTCATGGTTCAGTTGAGAGATACAGGCTCTTGAGAGCCTCTTGTTGATATCTCCATAAACTTGACAAAAAAGTAAGAGTAAATACCAACAATCATAGGCAAAAATTTTCCTTTATACTAAAACTGTTTCTTTCTTTGAATTTCTGAAATTTGATCAAATGCCTTGATATTTTTAGGAGGCAGTAAAAGGAGGTCATTTTTGAAATATTCAAATTTATTTTCAGGCTTTTTTATTTTCCTTGGCATGAAATAATTACAAACACTCTCAGGATTATTTATTTTCACAGAATGTAATTAGTAATTTCGTTCATTACGGATCAGTTTTAACAACAACTTTCCAATCACGAAACTGTCCAACATATTTGTTGTTCTGACTATTCTTTTTTCGCTTTATTGACTAGGGGCACAGAGGACGTTCCAGACATGTTCTGGATGGACGAAAAAATACACCCTAAAAGTAACAAGTATCTAATCAAAGCATACGTTGTTTATTGGTTAAAATCACATATGTTTTTGTCGATTTCAATACAATGAAAATTTCATATCCGATGGCGTCACAGTGTTTGATTATAGAAACCCACGCCGGGATAAAAATACTAAAAAAATACATATAACGCCATTAGTTTCAGGGTTAGAATAATAAAATGTATCTTTTACAAGTCGTTGAGTATCAAAGTTGTACTGTATAATGGGTTTAGAATAAAAGTTTAACCATTTCGGCGGTAGAACTATCATAACAAATGGCTTGAAAATATATTTACTATATCTCTACATTAATTTAGCTCTACGTTTTATCATTTCTGTCTTGAGATCATTGATTTTAGAATGTTATCTTCCCATCGATGATTCTTTTTTTAATTTCCCGATATGCTGCTTCAACTGAATTTGTAAGAAGCAGGGGATATCCTCTTTACCGGTGCACCTGTTCTCACCCGTGGATCCGTGTTGTTTATTTATATGTGTGTTTCTTTATTTTTTTTCTTTTCTGTGTTGCACTTTCTATGTCTTTGTTTCTTTGTTTTTCCAATGTTGCAATTTTCTTTGTATTATTCTTTTTTAAACTAACGGTTTTGTTCTCACTTAACTTATAAACAGTCAGACCTGGGGTCAATTACTTTGAAATGTAATTAATTAAATTACAATTACATTTCAAATTTCCTCAGTTAAATTACAATTACAATTACAGCATTTCCTTAGTTGTAATTAATCAAATTACAATTACTTTAGGAAACTAATTAATTAAATTACAAATTACATTTCAATTTTACACTCCATATGATATGTATGATATGATACAAACTTAAAGGATGACACAAAAAGACAATTTCCAACAAGTAATTTTGATGAAAGGTAAAATCTAGTGGGTAACTGATAGATTGGGTCTGCTAAAAATATTTCCATTAACTTTTTTAAAATTTGGGCTCTCAACTATAGACCATGGTAATAAGTCTACAGCAATACAGAAATGATGACTGCGTCTGTTAGCTGCCCTTGCCTAGGATCGGAACTGGAATATTGTTTAGTTATGGTCATGAAAAAGCACTGAGATGTTACTTTTTGTTATTTTTTATTTCATCATTAAGTAGGTATATATTTCTTTATGTTTTAGCCACAAAAATAATAATTTTAATGAAGTCTTTGTTTTGTAATCAATTCAGTTGGTGTACAAGAAAACGTAACATTCATAGGAATATATGATTTCTATGGTTTTTAGAAAATATTTTTTTTTCAAAATTTAAAATAAAAGATATCAAATTTCGGATAATCATGTAAAAACATTATTCATGATTTTGCAGCTATTTTAAACATTAAACCCTGTCATATATCTACCCATTTTTTATTTAAAATTAATAAATTAATTAACATAATTTGGCATCTTAAGATATATACAAGTCTACTCTGTTTTATGTATTATTTGGTTATGACATCAAGTAAAATGACATTTTGTTTTGATAGTTAAAATATAATTGCTGGTTTTAAATTAGGATGTTTATAGAGCAATTACACTTTAAATATTTGTAGAAATTTACCTGTGAGTACAGGAAATATTAATTAATAAATAGATTAATATTTCTCTCAATTAACTTATGATATATACCCATTCATGTGTATTGACTGTGCATAGGTAGAATTGTAATACATGTATATAATTTGAAAAAGTAATTGTTTAGAAGATATGAACCTGGTAATGAATATAAAATGAGTAAATGATTCAAAATGCAGTTTTATACACAAAAAAAAACAAGTACTGGTACATTCGGGGAAACAAATTTAAATAGTCACGTGGGTAATAAGCAAATTAAAAATGCAAACTCTTGCATTAAAAGAACTATCTGTAAAAAATATGAAATAAAATTAATTAGGGGTGTATCTGCAATATATTGGAATGTCTCAACAATTTTACTTGAAATTCAAATCTTCAGGTTCATACATATCTTATACAAAATGTATTACGCTAACTATTTATTAATCGCATATGCCTTACAGTCCCAGTTCTGATCCAGAGGCAGCATGTATTTTAGATTTTAATTTTTGACCATATGTTCAAATTTAGGATGGTCCTTAAACTAAGTAAATTAACATTGTCATTTGTAAATACATATATCATTATTATTTTAAAATAAGTTTAAATGTAAATAGAAAATATTTCAAGAGAAATGAGAAAAATATCAAAAAATTTTCTATCTTATGTCTTAAGATGTTTTTTTAAAACAGAGTTCTTTGAATTTATGCAAAGAAATACATGTTTACAAGTCAAACTTGTTCACGTGTAATTGAAAAGTAATTGAAAAAGTAATTGTAATTACATAGTTTTTCAGCCTTGTAATTAATTAAATTACAATTACATGTAATTGAAATTTCTCTCAATTACACATTACATTCAATTACATTAGAAAATGTAATTAATTACAGTCAATTACAATTACATTTTTCAATTACCCCAGGTCTGTTAACAGTGAAATGTTTTTCAGTAAAACAGCGTAACTATAAAATTGCAATGCTTTATTTCTCCTGCTCTTCAGTTCCATTCATAAACTGTGAAAAAGCTGCAATTTCTCGCCCTTCTTTCATCATATAAGTGTGTTGCAACAGCGCCTACCTGTGTTGTAGTAGGTAGTATATTTTATTACCCAGTAAATCGACTGGGTTAACGGACCGGTTTTTATTCCCAATTGTGACTGACGATAATTTTACAAGTACATGTATAATCAAGCATGGCTGTAAAATATGTACATGTATATTAATAAAATTCAATCAACATACCAATCTTGCGAAGAATATTACCTTTTTGACTGGCAATAAGTTAAATGTGGAAATACACTTAAATATTTTATCTTCTCCCATGAAATCTGAAATTCGACTTTTCCCAATTTATTTTACCAATATTAGATTGAAACAATGTATTGTTTGATATAGATGTGATCAATTCTACAGCTAGTTGCATGCATGCACGAAATATATAAACACATCTTTAAAAAATGATTAAGTGATATATGTAAGATATCATTAGTTTCTGTAATTTTTGTCTGTTTTCATGTTTCCCTATCGGTGTGAGAAATATGGAATATAAGACATTTGTTTTTGAAACGGACTTTATCACGGCCAGTATCAAGTTAGTTCGTTAGGGCAAGCTTGATGAATAACGATGTGATTAAGTCCGTATCAAAAACAAAATTATCGGTTATACACAAAATGATATATAGAACTCTATAATAATTTGAAATAATCCAGAATTTCTATTTTAGCGCAGTTATTTATGGTTTATTGCAATAATTTATATGCATTCTTCTTTTAACGTATTACGCGTTTCAACATGACAAATAATATCAAAAAGATGACGTCAGCATAGAAACCCGCATGTGACGCCTTCACAGTGACCCGATAATTTCGTGATATTGTCGAATTCGTTGATACTGAAACTATCAGTCGCTGTAGATCAAAGGAAATTCATACAATTTACCGATGAATACGGATCTTTTCCCTGGAGAGATGACTGTTCTGCGTCAGTGATTATGACGTGAAATTTGTCTTCCATCTCCAAACTTTACTTTGTAACGGCATGTAAAAAGACGACCTATGCCTTATGAGATAAATATATTTCGAATCAGTAGTTCTTTCTCAAGCATTGCCTTTAAATCGATGTAGAAACTTATTCTACAACTGCACCTCATTAGAAAATTGCTCTACTCCCGATAATGTGATTTTAAATTCATATTGTTTGAATATAAAAACTAACCTTATGAAAAAAAAGGACACAAAAAATAAATCGGTATTTTGGCTTTCTATTTAGATAGTATTGACTATTTGTTCTCTATCAGTTTTTAAACATCTTTGAGCTGATTGTCTACCAAATATTTAGATTTTATCTCCACTGAAGAGACTGTTGTCGCCATATGCAAGCAAAATTTACAGCAAGTTCGCTATTTAGTTATTCATTCGAATGAAGCAATATATGATGTGGACATTTATATTTATTTTAATTTCTAAACGTTATTGCTTTCTTAGCATTGATTCTATATGCCTCTGTCTCTAGCACAAAACTATAATACATGTACATTTATATTAATTTGAGAACATGTATAGATTGGCGGATCCAACGGGGGGGGGGGGGTTCCGGAGGTTGGAACCCACCTTTTTTCGGACAATCATGTATTTTTAATGAATATCCTTGGGTTTTACTAAGAAAAACCCAAAAAATTTTCGCGTCTCCCTCCGCTCGGCCGTGTTTTTCTTTTAATAAAATTTGGGACACCCTGTTTTAAAATTTCCTCGATCTGCGCCTGTGTATACATTGTAACACTTGCAAAACCTCTATTGTTGTGATTATTTGGTAAAACCTACCATCGTGTTAATTCTTCTCCAACAGTTTCTAAATGTCATTTTGTGTATGTCTTTCTATATATTTCTCGTATAAAGACAATTTTTTGTCGAAATGGCCATCTACCAAATCAACGTAATTGCATTTTTACAACATTAGTTTGATATGCTGTTTGTGATCTGTAGCTGTATAATAAAATTGCACACTATAAACTGTAAAAAAATTCAAAAGATAACAAATGAGAAATTTCACACTAAACAAGTTATTACAATTCAATCTTAGGTAATGAAAATCTTTTTTTTCTCTTTTTTTTGTTTGTGTCACAATCAAAAAATATTTTTATGAATTGAATTATGTTTGCTTAAATATGCCGGGTGGTACTTTTGGAGAAACAAGTAAGTACATCAAGACAATGCAACTGCCCTTGAGAAATACCCAAATGTGGCAAAGTTACTTTTGTATAGCTCTGTTCAATAAAAGACAATATGATTAAATATCACACTTTGAAATCAACATGATACATTAAAGGAATGCGTAAAGAATTAACAATGTCATTGCAAGATTTTCTGTCAGATGTAGGTTATATATCTTTAGTAATGTCATAATTATAAACAAGGATATCACCATCGTCAACCTGAATACACAGTAACTTTTCATCTATGTTGTAATCGATGTACCGTGGACCTTTCACACGACCAGAGGACATTATTATGTCGTTTTGTCCGTCAGCTGAGTTCATATTAAAAATCAAATTCCATCGCTTGCTAGCAATAATCATATTCTTTTCAGATGCAACATTTCCCAAAAAGACGAGACCTCTTGGACTTGGGACAGGTTTTCGCCATAAAATATTACCTGAAAAATCTATGCAAGATATTGACTTTTTGCTCAAAGCTGCGACGAATACTTTTTTGTTATTTGAATCAAGAGCTAAGCGTATTGTGTTACTTGTGAAATATGCAAATGAAGTTTCATTATTTATTTTGCAAATTTTTTCCCCATTTTCATTAAGAATTAAAATAATTCCATCATCTCCCTCTCCTATTTCAACCGCAAAGTTCGGATAACTGTAAGTAATGCTAAAGGGTTTGTCTTTCATTTGGAATGTTTCGAGTTCATCAACAGCAGATCCATTTATCTTATATAGTTTTATTTGCCTTTCATATGGATACGTGATAGCAATTCTATTATCATTTATACTAGTCATTCCTTTCGGCTCTTTCTCCAGGTCATATTTAATACATGAAACTTGAGGATCTGTTCGGTATATTTGAATTTGTTTGAAATGATATTCAGATATGACAATTCGACCGTCTGTGATGAAACATAAGCCACAAATTCTTTGTGGTTGATTATGAAGTCCTTCCTTTGTTTTTATTTTACATTTGTACTTAATGTTTGGCACATGCTCAGTGTCTTCCCTTTTTCGCTTTCCCTCTCGACATTTCGTTAATAATAAGCGTTTTATCACATGCTTTTTTTCATCAACTCTGTGATGCTTACAGCAGGCAAAACACATTTCCTTAACACAGGTCATGCAAACATTTTCGGCAGATTTTTCTTTACAAATTTTACAGTTGACGTCAAAGTTACAAGTTACCACGTGATCAATTTGACAAACACGATGTTCAGGTGATGATCGAACGTGAGTATTGCAGCAAATCTCACAAAACATTTTTTCACAGTCGGAACAAATTGCACAAACTGATGCCAAAGTGCAGGTAGTGCATATGCTCGACATATCTTCATCTGTTTTATCTACAATATGTAACATTCCAGTTTACAACGACGAATTCGAAAATGTCTGTCTGAAGATGACAACACCTTACCCTATGTATTTTGCATTGACTTAACCCACATTTGGTCATATTTTGAAACAATAGTTATCTTTTTCATATCACTATCGGCCAAGTGCGAATCGATGAGATCATTTCTATAGTCTTAACAATAGATGCGATCCGATTAAGAAATTAATACTGTAATAAAAGCAATGATGTTTATTACAGTAACCATGCTTTTTTCAACAATCCCATATATTAATTGACTATAATAATGATCTCGTCGATTCGCACTTGGTCGATAGTGCTTGTCATTTAGTGTGATATTGCCATAGATATGAATGAACCATCTTATCAGAAGAAGCTTTATGATGATGTAATATCTCTATTATATAGTCTTGCTTGGATGGTTTGGAACAAAAGGCTCTTTTCTTGCACATGAAGGATCGATTAATTTTGGTTGGTGAAGTACGTGACATGACCGAGCAAATGACAATTTGATATTTGATCATTTTATGCAAAGTATATAACCCTGTAGTTCGCTGATAAAAAATAACAGTTGCCCAATATGTTGTGTACAAATAATATTATTATTTTAATTATTATATATAATAATTAACTCGTGTATTAATTCCGCTGTAAATGATACCAGACAAGAAGGTACGAAAGCCGGAAGGGGACTTCCGAGTTCCGACTTCTTACTTCTTACTTCTAACTTCTTACTTCCGAGTTCCGACTTCTTACTTCTTACTTCTAACTTCTTACTTCTTAGTTCGATGTTGCAATTCGGAAAGGTAGTCTTTCCGAATTTCAACATCGACTTTGGCATTTACTTTGAACTATAGTTTTCATAGTTTATGACTAATGGCGAAAGCAATAAAAATGATAGATTGAATGACGTTTAGCGTCCTACTTTCAATATTTCAGCCAAAACCCAAGACGAGAACAGGTTTATAAAAACATGATTTATTTGGGAAAAGGAAAAACACTTGGAGGGGAGAATTCTGATTGCCACAGGTAAAAGAGTATTAAGGGGGAGTGAGCCTTGCAACCGGATATCTTCAGACTACAGAACTGTTGCAAGGAATCTCAAACGTGAACGGTCTTGCATTTTATGTGTAATAAGCGATGTATTTTATTTGTATTATGTCTTCGACTTAGCATTAGCACACACCCTTAAAATTTGTTGAGTAATACTCTTTAACACCCCTTGAAGACGATTTAGATTGTATTGTAAAGCTCTTTTTTATTTAGGCAGGTATGATAACAAAGTTAGAGTGGATGCTTGGGAACGTACACGCTTGCTGGATTTAAACACATACCCCTGTCAGACATCGTAGTATTAAGTCAACTGCTGTAATCATACCTTTAAAAGAAACTACATTTATTTTAGAATTAGCATGAACCGAAGTCAACAAACTCTGTCAGAGTCTTATTTGAAGATTTCCTACTTCTCTTTATCTTGAAGCACGTATTCATTAAAATTATAGGAAATGCGCAGATGGAACTCAAACGATGTAATTAACAGTCAAACCTAGTATTTTTCGATTGTTTTGTTTTGTTTATTTTATTTATATTTTTTTTCTTGGTTTGTTTTTTTTTTGTTTTTGCTTTTAGTTTTTTTTATATTTATTTTGACAGTTTCGTACTTCTGGGCATAAGGTATGTATAATTTTCACATTCTCTATACAATTTTCCCAATTCAGCCGTAAAATCTTTTCCATCCTGGAATATAAAGACTTGCAATTATTCATAATGAATTTTAATCATCACAGTTTGGTGCTCATTCCATGCTCTACATGCTGTCATAGATCTTCCAAATTCTTTCTCACTTCTTACTTCTAACTTCTTACTTCTTACTTCTAACTTCTTACTTCTTACTTCTAACTCCTTACTTCTTACTTCTAACTTCTAACTTCTTACTTCTAACTTCTTACTTCTAACTTCTTACTTCCTACTTCTAACTTCTTACTTCTTACTTCTAACTTCTTACCTTCTTACTTCTAACTTCTTACTTCTAACTTCTAACTTCTTACTTCTAACTTCTTACTTCAAACTTCTTACTTCTAACTTCTTACTTCTAAGTTCTTACTTCTTACTTCTAACTTCTAACTTCTTACTTCTAACTTCTTACTTCTTACTTCAAACTTTTTACTTCTAACTTCTGACTTCTAACTTCTTACTTCTCACTTCTAACTTCTTACCTTCTTACTTCTAACTTCTAACTTCTTACTTCTTACTTCAAACTTCTTACTTCTAACTTCTTACTTCTAACTTTTTACTTCTTACTTCTAACTTCTAACTTCTTACTTCTAACTTCTTACTTCTTACTTCCAAGGTGCAACCTGGACAGGCAAAGGACATTCAACCCGGTATTTAATAATATCAATACTTTGATTATAAGTAAGACTCTTCGTTATATTGATCCTAGCTTAATAGACATGTTACAAAAGGTATTATGTTTACGTGTATGTCCACATTTATGTCTAGAACGACCGATTTGAAGAGGGGTAATCTCAAAACATCTATTGTACATCATATTATTCCTTTTTTTTAATGTGCAGCTAACAAATGTGTTGCACTTTCAGAATGCAATAAATTGAGTTAGAAGCACTTTACCCATGCAGATTACACATTTTTCTGTCTTAAGTTAGACTAGATCAATACTTAACAGCGGGTATTTTAACTATTTTAACATAGACTCATGGTAATGTTTTTCACAAGTTTGTTTCGTATTTTAAAGTCCTTCAGATTAGGTAGAAAATAAATGTATTTTAATGACATGTAATTCACTGCCCATATATGCCACCCTTAACGAGAATCACACACTGAAGAATGAAACAGTTGTCTGATGTACGGTCGGCTCGAATAGTTAGTATGTCTGGTGATCCGTTAATCTTTTTATTTTAATTTTCACCTGTTACCAAATAAATTGTGTTATTGTGATAGTTTTAAATGGTATTTCTTGTTTGAAAGCTTGCTGCGACTCCGTCTTTTGTCAATCAACTTCTTGTAACTTAAGCATACTTTCAATCAATTATATTGACCTGACA
>MJUU01038534.1:234234-303804 GCA_002080025.1 Modiolus philippinarum | reverse complement strand
ATATGGAAAACAACAATAAAAGAGTTGTTCCATTGCTTGGTTTAATCATGTATTTGTAGAGATTATTTCTCATGTGCATTTACTCCATATCCCTTCAATCATGTTAATATCTTTTTGAAAACATTCTTAATTACATGTAATTTATAAAATTCAAAGAAAAATTTACTTGGTTGTAAATAAATATCAAAAAATTTAAAATAAAAATATATCAAGATATATACTTTAAACGGATCCGAATTACACATGCACGAGAGCACTTGGTCAAATTGTAAATCTTCGACAGATCCATTTAGAAAAAACTTATTATTTAGTTAGTTTTAAAGGCAGGATTGAAATATACGTCTTTTGGTAATTGTTTTTTAACCTTTTTCTGAATGAGGAAACACACAAGACATGAAATGATAAGAATTATAGGTAGTCGAATTCACAATTGAAATTAATGTGTCTTATACAAATTAATCGCCTTATGCCTATATGTTATGGTTTTGCAGCTATATTTTTTTAATCACATGTGCTTCGGGTTATATTGACTGCCCCTAAACATGAATGAAATACACAAATTATGCTATAGATTGTAGTCGCATACACAATGGCTTCATACTAAATTTTTTGCATAAAAAAGATAGAGTCACCGAACATGGTCAAGCAATACTAGTAAGTCTGTTTTATTACGAGTCTCGGACAAGGGTTTGACTTTGGAAGAGACTGTTTAATATTGAAGAAAAAAATCAAAATCTATTCAATTAGGTCAACAATTCTAAATAAAAAAGACCCCAGGTACGTCAATATCCCCGCAGCGAAAAATGAAAGTACAAATAACTGAAAAAAAGGAATGTCAAGAGTGTCGTCTTGTCTCGTTCTAGTGTGCAATTCGAAAATTCGAACATTAAAATGCTGTTAAAGCAGGGAAATGTATTAAGTAATGAGATAGCGTGTGAAAATTGAAGATAAAATCTTTATCAAATAGTTGAACTTGGTTGACGGACATTTCGAATTGACTGAGAATTTAAATTTCCTGAAACGCATGAATTCTACTGCCGTTGTTCTGCTTTTTATTTACTGAATTGATTATTTTGAGACTATCCCACACTGTTTATTTCACTTCAACATATTCATCGGCATAAGCTTATTCATATATCTTTCGTAACATGTCTAATAGGACTTTGCGAAAGCAAGAAAAATCGACCAACCGATAAAACGGTGTCTAACGTCCACTTACTTTAATTCAAGACGAGAACAGATTTTTGAATGCAAAGTCAATGTGGGAAAATGGAAAACGTTGGGGGGAGGGGTAATTGTACAGAAAATTTATGTTTCCATGGCAACGTTCTGTCTTAATCGTGGCAAGTTAGAGGGGGGGGGGGCTTTTGATTTAAGAAGTGTATTGATTTCTTTGCATGAATATGTTCCGCACAGGCGGCCATGTTTTTTGTCAGATCGGAACAAAATGTGCAATCCTTGTGCAAGCCTTGTACATTTGTAAAGGAACTTCCATATATCCGTACGACATCATTCCATTACAGTTTGGTTGAATTTGCTTCCATAAGTTCTGAGTAGATGACGAAAATGATGTTTTTCCAATAGGGTCAAATGTTAAACTATGTTCCTCGCTGGCAGGTATGTTTTGTGTTGGATCAGAACGGAATGAGCAGTTTTTGTTAATCGCCTTCAATACCGATTATTCCTGTAAAGTTTGCTTGAATTGTTTAATTGGTTTCAGAGGAGATGATCAAAATGTGAACAATGAACGGACGGACGGGTCAGGTGAGCTAAAAAAAATGATTAATTTAAACTCTTTTTCGGGATTATAGAGTTGGGGCCAATGCAAGCTGAACACGATTTTCTGTATCTACAATTTGTTATTGAAAGTTGAATAAGTTTATATTTCTAAATGCAAACCTTTACCCACTATTTTTATAAGACATAATGCAAATAAAACACATCGCTTATTACATACAAAAATACAAGACCGTTCACGTTAAAGAATCCTTGCAACAGTCCCGTGGTATGTAGGTTAACGGGTTGCGAGGCTGACTCCCCCTTCACCCTGATGTCTTGATCTTGGATTTTGGCTGAAATGTTGAAATTAGGACGTTAAACGCCATTCGATCCATCAATTAATTTTTATTGCTTTTGCAATTACTCATAAACTAGAGGAATAATATAATGAAACCTCAGTCCGAACATTGACAATATTAATACCGAAGTCAGTGTTGCAATCCGGAAAGGCTACCTTTCCGGATTGCAACATCGAAGTAAGAAGTAAGAAGTAAGAAGTTAGAAGTAAGAAGTTAGAAGTAAGAAGTAAGAAGTTAGAAGTAAGAAGTTAGAAGTAAGAAGTAAGAAGTTAGAAGTAAGAAGCAAGATGTTAGAAATATACGACACTGAGTATGTAGAGCAGGGAAGAAAACCCAACTCTCATCCTTAAAATTTCTGCATCCCTTTACTTGCCTAGTATTCCAGGAGGGGTAGATTTTAATGCTGATTTTTGAAAAATTCTAAAACGAATGTGAGGTACTATTAGTACTGTTCTCTAAAAGGATATTATCCATAAAACTTGGAACCTGCGTGTATCTAAATCATCTGAAAATGAATCTATTTGTTAAAGGTTAATGCACACTTTTATCCGTTATTTTTATTGGACATGATGCAAATAAGACAAATTGCTTATTACACACAAAAATGCACTACCGTTCACGTTAAGGATTCCTTACAACAGTCCCGTAGTATGTAGGTAACGGACTGCAAGGCTGACTCACCCTTCATCATTAATCTTATCACGTTGATAAATTTGTTCTCGTCTTGGATTTTGGCTGAAATGTTGAAATAAAGACGTTCAACGCCATTCGATCCATCAATCACTTTTTATTGCCTTTGCATATTAGCCATAAACTAGAGGAATAATATAATGAAACTTCAGTCCTAGCATTGACAATATTAATACGGAAGTCACCTTAGTCTTTCCGGATTGCAACATCGAAGTAAGAAGTAAGAAGTTAGAAGTAAGAAGTAAGAAGTTAGAAGTAAGAAGTTAGAAGTAAGAAGTACTAGAAGATGGACATATTTTGAAATATATTTATATAACAATATCTGAAGCAGCGAATGAGCTCCAAACTCTGATCACTAGAACTGTTTCGTTCATCCCTTTATAATAAACAATTGCAAGTCATAATATTCTAGAAGGGGAAAGATTTAAGGATGTATTGACACTGCTCTGAGTTAAAATCCAGCAAATGTGTATGTATTCATGCATCCACTTCCTTGATTTTCTCGACTAGGTGATAAAATTTTCCTCTGCTGTTATCTAAGACATAAAAGGTGTCCGGGCCTTTTTTTTTTTGGAGCGGGAATCGTGTAAAATACCCCTTTATAATAGGCGTGATGCGTGACTTCATAGAATTTTTAACGTGAAAGCCACAAATTTATAAGATTGATGACATGCACGATGGGTTCTTCAGGACCCAGATAATACAAAAATACAAGACCTTTCACGACCAAAAAGTAGGTAACCAGAGGTAAGGCTAACCCCTGCCCCACAATCCCTTTATTCAGTGGTATTCAAAATTACTCCCTTCCCAGCGTTTCTCTGTTTCCAGATTGATTGTTATCGTCTTGAATTATAGTTCAAATATTGCTAGTAGACACCATTTAAGTTATCAATCAATATTTATTGATTTATTGACACGTCATAAACTATGAAACTTTCAGTCCTAACAAAACTGACAAAATTAAATACCGAAGTCGATGTTGCAATCCGGAAAGGCTACTTTTCCGGATTGCAACATCGAAGTAAGAAGGAAAAAGTTAAAAGTAAGAAGTAAGATGTAAGAAGTTAGAAGTAAGAAGTTAGAAGTAAGAAGTCGGAAGTCGGAAGTCCCCTTCCGGCTTTCGTAAGAAGGAAAGATATATTTCAAATATGATTATTTTACATGTTATATTTACAACATATAATCAAAACGGCATAAAATTACTATGCGCAACACTCAACAATTTGCAAACACATATTTATAGTAATGTCATTTTCATTTTATCATAAAATCAAAACAAAATAAAAATCTAATTTCAGTCTTACCCATTGCCACAGCATACAAACCTTTGATTTTTCTACTCTTTATACTACCCTGCCACACAATAAATTGAAAACAGTAATTTCGGATTTGATACATCAATGTTTCTGCACTAAAAACGGAGAACGAAGATACACTTATTTAGTAGTAGGGAAAGACAAAACATATTTTGTAAAGAACCACACTGAGTCAAGCAAGATGTACACTGAGACTGACGTAATCAAGATGTTGGAATTTTTAATAGATAATATTTTTGTCGAATTTGGAGGCCCTGTTTTTCAACAGACAATCAGGATTCCCATGGGAACTAACTGCGCGCCACTTTTAGCAGATCTCTTCCTTTTTTCGCACAAGGCGAAGTTTTTACAAGGGCTTACACAGAAAAAACAATAACATTTAGCCCAGTCCTTTAATTTCAGCTTCCCCTACATAGACGATGTACTTTCTCTTAATACTCCAAAATTCAAGGATTATTTACACCAGATCTATCCAAATGAGCTTGAAATTAAAGAAACTACTGATACACCTACTTCATCTTCGTATTTAGATCTTTTAATTTACATTGACGAAAATGGACGCTTGAAATCTAAGCTGTATGAAAAACGTGATGATTTTAACTTCCCAATTGTGAACTTTCCCTTTCTGAGCAGCAATATACCTACCTCTCCAGCCTATGGAGTGTACATTTCACAGTTGATTCGTTACTGTCGGGCATGCAGTTTATACTGTGACTTTTTAGTTAGAGCAAAAACACTGTATCAAAAGCTGCTTAGTCAGGGATTCGTCCAGCCTTCGTTACTTCCATCCCTTCAGAAATTCTATGGCCGTCACCATGATATTATTGACAGATATGACGTGTCTGTTTCCCAAATGAAAACGGACATTTTCAGCTAGATTTCACGTCTTCACGGATTTGACATAACCGGAATTGACTTAACCCTGGATTGACTCACTGATAGTGTGATGGGTGCCGCTAGCGGAGTAGGACATGCTTACCCTTCCGGAGCACCTGCTGTCAATCCTGGTTTTCATGGGAGTTCACACTATGAGTGCCTTAGTTCTTAATGATATCTTTTTATTTCCCTGCATTGTAGCTGTCTCTCTTGTTTTGTCTTTGTTTTTATCTGTTACAGTTTTTGCCATGTCTTTGGACTTTTTTTTGTAGTCATCGCTTCCCTTGTTCCTTCGGTATTCTACTGTCGTTGTTTCACAGATTAAAGTTCTAGTATTTTCGTCCTTAAGGCGAAGTACTCCATCGATTTTTTATAATTACGTAAAGAAATAGTACTAGGAATTATAGCTGGAAAATCGAAAAAAGAGCGTTGTTCCCGTTTTAGTTTTTGATTTATTACTTTTTTAAGTTTACTGCATGATACACTAAAATTTCAAAGGATATAAAGGGAAGAAACATTCATATAATAAGGTACATGTATATATCCAACAATTGTATGTGGCCACGATTTAGTTTGGCCTGGGAACGAGATAGCTATATCGTGGTCACAACTTTGTATGTTGTGGGAACAAGTTAATATCTTGTGACCACGACATATCTATGTCGTGGCCACGAGACAGAAAAAATATCCACATGTCCCCTCCATGCTTTCGTAGTAACGCATTGCAGTAACGATAATCAATTTTTGGCGTCGCTGATCTAAGTTTTAGTGACTGCCATCGATATTATTTATTTGAAACCCGAATAAAAATATGACTTCCGTTGCGATTGCTGCAATTAACTGTTGTAGAAGAAAAAAAATCCTTCGATTATTACTTACCGTCCTTATTAATTATATAAAAATTTCCAATCGTTCGAACTTTATTATCTGTTTGCGCCCTGCAATTGTATAAAGCTTTTAGATTTTTAAAGAATGTAGTAAAACGTACATTGCACTGTGGAATTAAGACAAACAACCTCTTTTCCGGATGACAATACTTAGAAGTATGTCCTTGTAGCCGTGAAATTTGTTCCTCTGTTTGGCCATTTCAAAATAAGCCCAAATATTGTCGAAAATCGTGTAACGTGGTTTATGATACACGTGCTTCCTATGGAAGAAAAACAAAAACAAAATATGCCACGCTTGTATGTGTTCTTGCAAACCAAAACCAATTTTTTGATGCAATTGATTAGCATTTTCCCTTCAAAATGACGGTCAGTTTATTTTGGAGGTGCTGTACAACGCATTTTAACAAAATTTTAACAAAAACCTAAAACAATTGTTAAAATCTTCAAAGTTGCATTGAAGTGACAAGTTCAGTGGGTTGATGTTTCACATGTATCTGAACGTATGATAATGTACTTGAATTTATTTTGCTGTTATGAATTCGCAATATTTGTATCGTAAAAGGAATAAAGCCACGGGAAAGTGGCCACACTTTTTTTAACATCTGTTCCCACTTCCTTAAATTCAAATATCGGAGAAAATCACGACAGTGGTATATAGGGACGAGAAAAGTCGGATTTGACGTGTTGGAGCGTGGTGGAGCCGGAAGTGATGTAGACCGGAAAAGACGTTACCGGAAGTCACGTAACCGGAACCGGAAGTCACATAATATGGAGTTGAAGTGATTGGGTTGCGGATGCGCAACAAGAAGTGACCCTATTTGAGGCCATATTCGGCCATGCTGACTGGAAATGACGTGATGGAACAACATGTAACCAGGCATGTGTGTTAAATTATTTAATAACATGACGCATGCGCGACCGGAAGTTGGTGTGTCTCCAGGTGTAGACTGGATGCGGTCCTATTGGAAGCCCTATTCGACCATTTTGATAGGAAATGACGTGTTGGAACAACACGTGACTCCACAGGGATGTTGTAAGACCTTATTGTATAACGCATGCGCGATCGGAAGCGGGTGTGTCATCATATGTAGACCGGAAGTTGTCTTAATTGGAGCCCTTTTTGGCCATATTGACTGGAAGTCGGTATGATCTCTAGTCGGAGCGAATTGGGCGTGGTCGTTCGCATGTCGTCAGAAATTGTTTTGTTGATCTGTAGGTGTATTCTTTCAGGTTCGCGTTTATCGCGGCCATTTTTTTACGAGGGGATATAACTCTACTTGGAGTTTCACACGCAATTTTAATTAGTTCATTTCATCCGACACTTGGGCGAGATAACGCGTGACTTACTTATATTTGTACGAATTCATGCTTACATGACTTGCGAGTCGATAACGAATATGGATTTGCCTGTGCTCGTGTGCTCATTTCACTATTCATTGGTGATGGTGGTGATGGTGGTGGTAGGCTATTGTGTCGGTGGTGGTGGTTACGTTTAGGCTTGTTCTTATGAATGTAGGGGTGACAAGTGTGTTTGTTAGCTTCTTCAGTAATGGATTTTTCTTGTTTTATGATGCTACTCACATCTGCTCACGAGTATGCTCACACCCCTAACGAGTTGCTCACGAGTTATTTACAACTGTGCTCGCGTGCACATTTCACTATTCAGTGGTGGTGGTGGTGGTGATATGAAATATTTCATTTGAATCCAGCAATTATTTTCTTAATCCAGGAAGGGTCACCCTGCCTTTCAACAGGCTTGTGATTGGCTATCCAAAGGACAGGCATTCCATCTTCCTCAAACTCCCAACTGTCTTTTTTTATTAGCTTGACGTGGTTTTGTAGTCCTCGAACATGTCTTCAAATGCAAGTTCAAATTCAAATACAAGGCGTGCCTTGTCTTCTTCATATTCAGCTTTAATGTATTCTTCAACCTTTTGTAGGTATTCGGACTGATTACCACTCATGGCTTTGTTTACTACTATATCCCATGGTGATGCCCAACGTGTGTCTCTTATGTTAAATTTTTCATCCGTAGCATACTCTGATTCTTCAGTAATATTGCTTTCCTCGGATATGTTAGACTCCGTTTCTATATCTTGTTGTCTGTCGTTTTCTTGCGTTATATTATGAACCAATTGTTTGTGACGTAGAAGAATGAACCGCCGATTGGAATGATAATTACAGCTATCGCAATGGTATATTCCAGAGGTCTTCAACCCTCGGATTCGTCGCACGAATAAGAAAATTATAATCAGCGATGCTTTAAATGCAGCTAACAAGACTCGAGAGTCTGTATGAGTACAGGAAACCTCAGACAGGATAGTTTTGGACAACAACTCTCCCGAAATTTTAAAGTTAATATGGGAAGTCTTTGAACAAAAAAACATCAGCTTACAAAATCAACTTTTCTTTTGGATTTATTTTACGAGATTCACAAACAGATCAACTACGATATTTCTATAATGCCATTCAAAATAATGCAAGATTTTTGGATGTGCCCATGCTTCCTGAATATTTCCAATCTTAAAATAGGATTATCCCGAGGTTAGAAATGTCGGCAATTGTAAGCATTTCTTACTTGTAACGAAAGAGTAGATCAAAATTGTTTTACACATCGAGATACTTCGGATCCGGTCCCATTACCGAAGACATCGATTTTAATAATTTCTACACAGAAGAAGAATATTTTGCAATGTAAAGTCGGTTCATTCATAGCTGTATAAAATAAACTAAACACATGATTCCACAGTAACGAATTAACTGCATAGAGAAAAAATAGACAGTACAAAATATAAGGTAGCTACATATACATATTAGGTACTTCTTCGATAACTGGTTCAATAACTTCGGAACCAAATTTGAGGGGGCGGACATAGAATATAGAGAGACCATAAGAAAGGAGAGAGGGTGGGAGAATGGAGAAAATGGGTGGAAAAGGCGAAAAGGGACAAGAAAGGGAAACATGAATCGGAAAGGGGGTCAAAGAGATAGGGGCTAGGAGAAATAGGAGAAGGGGAGGAGAAAGGAGATAAGGTTGGAAAAAGGGATAGAAAGATAACGGGAAAAAGGACCCAACTGTCCACCACCTCAACTTTCCAGTAACTTTGGTACTTAATTTACCACTACTTTTGTAGTAAATACTAAAGTTGCAAAAGGTTCTTAATTTACATTAACTATAAACGATACTAATTTAATTTACATTAATTTCCGAACTGAATTACTAATTAAGTTACATTAATTTTCTAACTGAATACATATAAAGTTTACAGTAATTTCCGAACTAGATTACAGTAATTTCGGTTCAAAACGTTTGGTAATTATATATAGTAATACAATTATAGCAACTTCAGTGCAAAATTTACTGTAACTTCGGTACGAAATATACAATATCTTCGATACTCCTTCTGGTACGAAATTTACTTTAACCTCGGTAGAATATTACAGAAACGTCGGTTAAAAATTTACTACAACTGTAAATGGTATCGTCCGGTAACCTGTTTTGACGAGGACCAGAAATAACGCATCAATTTTCATTTGTGACGTACAATTCTTCTACGTTAGTAATGACGTCATTAATGATTTTATTTTCATTGATATCTGATTGTTAGTAGATTGCAAAGGTTACATGGTGCCTAAGGCTTGTCAAAAGCAGATATATGGCTTTACTAATTGCATACAAAAAGTACGATTTTCCTTAACACCAAAAACCAACTATCCGTAAAACATTGAGTAAATATCCATTTGGGTGTAAACAGACAAACCGAATTGGCTCCGCTGCTCTCATTGATATGTTTTTTCGAAATTCAAAAAACGTTTCATCGAAACTCGTCGAGTATTTGAGAGGATTTTAATCTAGAAGTAGAGTCTTCTCTTATATATTTGTTTTCTAAAAACATGCAAGTTTCTGTGCCATGTTTTGTCACGTACATGTTCAGGCTTCTGATTCTGTACCTTAAGTAGAAAGAAATATTTGTATTTCAACTATTGTACAATATTTCTGAACGGTATAGATATAAAACAAAATATGTGTTACGAAACAGCTCTAAAGGCCAATAACAAAATAACGAGATACATGAGTATGTGAGCTGTTAAAAGGGATGAATTTATAATCTAAAATATGACCTAAAGCACAATGGTAGCTGAACGGTAGCTGTCACGAATCGCAGAGAAGCAATGAAAAAATAAATTCTCTTAAAGACCCCAACCCGAATTTGAAATCTTCGATCTGACTGATTACCTATAAGCGATAAACAATATTTGGTAAGTTGGGGGAAAATGGCAATATGATTGAAAGTTTTCAAACAGGAAAAGATTTACCACTATCTTAAATATTTGTATGCAATAATAGTCATTGGTCATCAGATTTTAGGAGAATCTATATAGTTAATCAAATTTCTAAGAGACAAAGAGGGTTTTCCTAAGTGCGTCATTTCAGGTCCTTTAAGTGGAGGTGATCAGGATTCGGTATTAATCGTGAAATGGTCTGTATTTTTTCATGGAACACCTCAAATTCTGGATACTAATCGATTAATAATGTTGTATTTTAACAAGAAAACGGCATATAGCATAACCAGTGTTAATAAAAATTACTCTAAAACGGAAAATATCCTTAAATGCGTCAACACCGGTCACCCGGGGATACTTAAATTACAGTACAAATAGACGGTTTTTAGTACTAAATATAAACAGTTATATCCGAATTGAATTTACAGTAATTTAGAATTACAGTTGACTTCGTTGCTAATTTTACAATGATTTCGGCATTTATACACACATTCATTTCTTTCCTTTTTTGTGAGTTTTATTCAGTCAAACAATTTTGAAGATTCAAAAAGTAGCAATGATTTTCATTACAACTCGTTATCGAAAATTATGCATTATACTATAAATATTTGTTATTCTCCCTCATTCTCTTTATAATCCTTTTATCTGTGTCAACCAATACGATACTGTATGAAAATAAACCAACTCCCTAATAAGAATTACATGACATTTCAATTTAACAGTTGCAAAATCTTTAAACGATCTTATTATACTGTTTGGACAATTTCTGAAAAATCTGGGCTGACGATTTCTGTATTTCTGTTGAAATATCAAGTCAATAGACCCTTCACGATAACATTGATTTCGAAAAAAGTTCGATGCCGTCCATTTTCATTCATGACGTTACTAACGACGCACGTTATTATTACCGCAATCTGCTGGGGCGTTGCATTACGTACACTTTGCCTTTAAGGGACTTTTATTTAATATCTAATATATAATCTGCATACAACTACTTCTTAATACTGCTGTTACGATAGATCGAACCCTTATTATATAAGTCATTTCAACGAATTACAGGGCGACTGTGTTACAAGTCAGTAGATCGTGGTTACTCTTCAAGAAAATTCGATGAAATTCTATTTTATCTTCGGAGTTAAGCAATGACAGAAAATATTTTTCTTCTGGCTGTTTCTGTCGTTTTGATGTGTGTATATTCTTTTTATTTTCGTTATTATTAAAGTCATTGTTGTGCTACTACACAAAGAGAATTCAGAACTAAAATGATTTAGTAGAGAATTTCTGTTTATTTATATATCCCAAAGTGTGCCTCTCTTATTTTGTCTTAAAAATAGATGCGTTTTGATAACAAAAATGCGTTAAGTTTTCAAAATTACAAAACCAAGCAATATGGTAATGAAACAATGTATTAACATACCGATCAATGGTTGAAGCTCTTCGGATTCTTGTACATCTGTGGATTTACCTGATATTACAACAAAACAGTATCAAATGTGAAAATATTTAATTTATTTTTTTATTTAATTTATTATAATAAACCAACGTCTGAAGACAGAAACCAACTATTCTTTTCCAGGATCAGTGTAAAAATGCATGATAAATGATTTCTTTTCTTTATTAATTTATTGTTTTTTATGTTGTTATGTATTGTGCTGTTTTCAATCAGCAATGGAATCCGTAGTATTATACTTGTTGTGGATCGTCTTGAAATTTTGTTTGGCATTGATTCTTTACAAAACCCGTCGGGAATTTTTCAGCTTAGTTTGTTTTCCGTCGTGCATCAGTGTTTAACTAACAGACTATGCTATTTAACCTAACCGGGAGTTTAGAAGACTCATTGACCCTTTTTTCAGAAATCGTTTCTCGTTTAAGATCATAGTCTTGAAGTTATAAGTCTATCTGTATTGGATTAAATCTTTTGTTTATTATACCGTAGGAAAAAAAAACAGAAAAGAGAGGGATTGGTGCGCCCAAACCCGGTTTCAACCAACCGATGGTTTTTGTTAGTGCCAGTATGAGTCCGACTGTTCCGAGTTTCTATCTTTGTTTACGTATGTATTTGTATCTTTCATTTTTTTTTTTTCGTTTTGTTGAGCTCTCTCATGAATTAAGGCCTGTTATTTAATTTTTTGCCATTATAAGTGTTCCTTGTTGTCTTTTTATTACCTTAAAACGAGATGAATCTGAAATTCATTAGTTTAAAATCTGGATAGCCAGAGCAAGCCTCATTGTTGTAAAAATTTTGTATTTTACAGAAAACCTAGATTTCGTGGAAAAAATACCTTGTTTCAATTTTAGTGGGAATCACACTACTAATGTTTGATTTGCAGAGCGTTCCTGTTAATATTTAATCATAACGGAGTCTATTTCGTTTAGAAAATGTCTTTTTGTATCAGATTTCCATGATTTCCATGGGAAACCCCTTGGCTAATTCACTTAAATATAGTGATCACGAAACTGTAGTGACTATGGAAAAATCGGACGTAAGATGGTAGTTAAAAATTATTTATTTCCTGCATAGTGCTGAACAGGCATTTGATTCGTCTATTATTGTGCCGAGAGAATACTTTTCAAGAATTGCAACACATGTATGGCCTGCAAAGTACTGACTAAACTAAGGGTTTCTTTTTTTTTTCGTAAAAAACAAGGAAAAGTTCATTGTTACAAGAAAGACATTTTATAAACGACATAGACTTCGTCTTATTCGTTTTGTCTTTTTTTCATGCTGTCTCCATTTTTGTTACATCTGAATATCTGTGTTTTATGTTTTTAGTTTTTTATTTTTTTATTTATTTTTTTTTTTAAATTTCCGACCTTTTATTTTTTTGGTGCCGACGTATTCAATATTTTAGTTATTACATTCTAATTTAGGAGTTTTTTTTTCGGACAATGATCAGGAGACAATTCAAAACTTTTGGTTTAGAATTATGTGTATACATACCTTGTTTCCAAGTGATACAAAGACGTACTGTCATTGCTACATTAACTAAACCGGATATGATGAGTATACATATAACACCAATAGCTACATTTTTCCAGTGCGTTTTGTTCATTTTATCTAAAAAGAAAAAGGTTAACAATTCAGTCGAAAGTTCAAACCTAATACAAGAGTTTTTCATGTTTTGCTCTGCCCTTTTAATGATTTCATTTATACACAGAAAAGCACTAAACCAGGAAATTCTTTATTTACTTGAAAAAAAACATAATTATCATAATACCACTGAAATTGCAAAAAGTGAAAAATTGCAAGCAATTAACCACTTTTGCCTGCATCCCATTTGCCGATAAAGATGAAAGATTTTAACATACTGCATTACATTATAATTTTCAGGATGCATAAGAAGAGGGTTGAAATGCATGAACTAAATCATGACCATAACGGTTGACAATTTTTTTTTTTTTTTTTTTTTTTTTTTTTTTTNTTTTTCTTATTACTTGTATTTCTGTGCTGTCTTGCATACCACACTGTTATTTTAGTTTTGTCTTCGTTGATATTTGTGATACAGATTTTTCGTTGTGATCTATGTGTACAAATAAATATATATTTACACCTGGTCTTCTTTAGGGTTAGACAAGTATTATGAATGTAATTGGTTTTGTCTTAGGGTTAGAAAACGGTCATCCAACATATCTTTCGCAACTTTTCACTGTCTTAAAACCTTTCTATAGCAATTGCTTTCAAGTAATTGCTGGATACTTACGCAACAGAAGGGGAGCTATAAAACCGGTTTTATCCATCTTTTCTGATGAAACACCTGTACCGAGTCAGGACCATTTCGGACGACAGTTTTCAACCTGCTTTGTCTTTTTGCCTCTTTGACTTTGGCTCTTGAAGGCTCTGTTCGGTAATTTTGTTATTGCCCCCATTTTCCATAGATAAATTCAGATAAATTCGCGTTTTTATCGGTATTTATATTAATATAATCATTTCCCTATTTGACCAGTGCTTGATCAGTCATAACTTTCTAAAAGTAACCCACAAAAACACATCTGTGTTTACCTCTCAACTAAATACAGCCAATTTTTGTTCACTAAATTATTAGCAAAATTCAAATATAGTGTTGTGTAGTGTAATTGCTGTCAATCATTGAGGCTAAGAGCAGATTTTGTCTGCCCAAAATATTGTCTAATGTTGTAAGATGAAACAAAAACAAAAATATTTATATAAGTAATTTCCTAACGGTGTCGATCACTAGAAAGTCAAAAAGTCCTGAATATAGGTAACAAGGAAAGGGAAAATGCCCATGATATAATACTGTGTATTAAATACCACACCGTGCAGGTAAATGTTTGATATAAATGTACAATATAAAATTAATCAGATATTCATTGAAAAGGAAATTATACATGTCTGAAGTCAACAACCAAATGAGTAGGAGTTCCAGGGTGTGATATCATCGAATTCATCTTTACTGTATTTGAATTTTAATGTTGCAGATAAGGCCCCATTTCCATGCTTTACATCTCGTCAGTTCAACGTGAATCAAAACACTGGAAAACCCGTGACGGAATAGGCTCTTCGGAACTACGCACAACACTGTAGCTGGACAGGAGATGTGTTTATTTCCAGAATAATAAAAAATAATTACATACCGAAGTTACTGTGAACTTAGTTTCTGCACATTTCGACAACTTATGTCTCTTCGGTGAAGATTTAATCAAAATATTTGGGAATCCATTGTCCGAAATAGTGTAAAAGCTGAAAGATAACATTTAACCGATGTGATCTAAACAAAAATGAGAAAAATTTCACTAAGGAAAAAGCTATGCGTGGAGGAGATACTCTTCAGTTTTAAACAAACGTTTCAAAAATAAAATCGGTTTCCGGCGTACTAACTACTGGGTTGGTGAGTACCCTAAGGGACTAACAGTCCACCAGCAGAAGCTTCGACCCAGTGGTAATAAATCACTAAATACCAAAGTTACTGTTAATTAAGTTTCTACAGGAGTGTATTATGACAACTTAATGTCTCTTCAGTGCAAAAAAAAAAAACACGAAAAAAGCTGATCGTATACAGAATGGGACTATTTTCAGCATGCTTATCTCAATCAACCTGTGATATGTATGCTTTTTTTCTTTATTTTCAAACGCAATTTTATATTATGTTCATTTACCTTTTGATGATTCTGGCCTCTTGATAGTAATTGTATCGGATGCGACATTTTTACCATGCTCACATGTCCAGGTTCCATAAACATCATCGGTCTTATTCATCAATACCGTTATCGTGTGTGATGTCTTGTTTTGGACCATGTTTGGAAAAGAACAAGTGTCCTCGATGGCTTCACATCTGCCATAGTCATCTCCATCTGGCTTTTTAAAGGTTACGATATGTTGTAATTGATCAACTGTGCAGTTCAGTGATATTTTGTCTCCTAGATCATATGACTTCAGACAAACGTGTTCCTGACTAACAACTGTGCCTAAACCTGAATAAAAAGTGGTCATTTTCAACTGCCTTGACACCTGATATTTAACTTGAAAATGAGCATTAGGATTGAAATGTGTTTGAATGTTTAGAAATAGTAGAAAATATATTCATGTCGATCAAAGATTATGGTAAAAAAAAAATACAGCTTTTGCGCAAAGACTGTGCATTAGTGAACCTCTAGAACTATAAGAATTTAAAATTTGGCAAGACTGTTTTCTAAGGAGATATTTCAATCAAACGATTAAAAATAAAGGAAAAGAGTTTATATATTGCACTACAAAGAACGTGCCATATTGAAGAAATCAACTGAAATTATAGAATAGAGGAATATCTTACCCGATAATAGCACGAAAACAAACATAACTGGAATGTCGAAAAACATCGTGTTTTCTTTCAATTCAACCCAAGTTAGTGCACTGTAAAATTGCCAAAAGTAATTGCGTGATCAAAAAATATAAATAGACACAATTTAAAGTTCCTACTAACAGTGTATGAATGTGATATTAAATTCCCGGTAAAAGAATATTAATAGTAATGGAATATCACGTGACATCTTTCATAATCCTTGATCATCCCAAGGTCAGCCCGAGATCCGTTAGGCTCCAGGAATGATTTTATGACCGAGAGCAGATGGAGGATGTAAAATGGAAAATAACATGAAATAATATGATATTTTTAATGTAGTGATATGATATTTTTTACATACATCAACTTTAAAAATATTTTAGCTGAAAAAAATATTCTTCACACTCATAAAATGCAGTATTAGTATTTTGTTATTTCATTTTTTTTATTTCATTTTTGGCGGATATACATGAACTGCGTGTGATAAAGATTCAGCTATTCACGGAAATACCGGAAACAGTTTATAACGATGTCTTCGTCAATTTTTGCAGAAATTAATAAATATTCTCTTGTTTTTATCAAGGTGTAAAATATAATTATATTTTAATTAAGTATATGATAATCTGGGTGGTCTAGGGTGCTCAGCCAGGCCGAAGTGCAGGCTGTGCTGCCATAGATGTCACAATAGCGTTGGTTCTAGTCCCATAGAGGGAAACACCAGATACAATTTTGAAGATGTCACAATGTTGGGCTGATTTTCAGACGAATCAGGGTTTAAAATAAGAAGCAAAATAGACATGAGTAGAAAATGTTTCTATAGCAGAGCCTAGTTGTACGCCAAATTCAAGAATTAATAGATGTCTTAAGCAAAAATAGTTAAGTTCTTAAACATTTGAGAACAAAGAAAACTTCACATAATAAGAACAACAAAAATTATGTCACATATGATTGATGATTGAAGCTTAAATATGTTAAATACACTTTGTAAGTCAGCCGGCGTAGTCACGTAGAAAAATTGAAAGCTTTCAAACCAACCCAACATTAGCAAGTTTCCCTGTTGACTGATATTTATAAACAAAATAGCAAATGGGTGTAAAATTCCAAATAATGCAACATTGTCATATACAACACACATTTTATGTGTTCCGTTTATCTTTTTTTTTCGAACATAAACAAAAAATGACAATTTTAGAAAAAAAAATCTGTTGGAATAGGGGTAAGATTTAAAACTAAGTTTTAACTCCCTCCATCGTAGTTTTGTCCTGGGCTATATTTGATTTTACTGATTATTCGGATTTAGTTTGGTTTTATGCATTTTAAACATTTTTTTTAATTTTGGATTTCCTATGTTTGGGTTCGAGTGCTTCTAGTTAGGAACTTATTTCCGAAATGGCCATACCGCACATAAATTTTGTTGTAGTTGAGTTAACATATTTGTTATGGCCTCATGTCCATTTACTGCATATCCTTTCGTAAAATATTATGGATGTAGGAAGTTTATATAATTAAAAATCGCTTTTCAATTATACCTACTTTTCATAAATTTGAACTACTCATAGATAACAGGAGGCAAAAGTAGGACTAAACTTGGACTAAATCGAAAATATTCAATGGCTTTTTAGAAAATGTTTGGTATAGAAAGTAAATGTCACTTATATGGATTCTGTGTAAATCTAATATCATAGGCTATCATTTTAGGTAGTTCGATCCTAATAAAAATTTCAGACAGAATTTTTTTCTTTTAAGATATTTTGTAGGTCTTAACCTATATGTTCAAAAAATAAAATAAAAATGATATGTCACCTATCATCTTTTCCTGTTAATCAGGCCAAATTCTGTATTTTTCAGCAATATTTACAAAGAATATATACTAGGGAACTGTGATAACATGCATATTGTTTATCTTTCATATAAAATAAATATCAGATAGATTTTTTTAATTTTTTGATATTTCAGAGATATACACGTAAGCTATCTGTTACGCTGAAAAAATCTATATGTCACCTTTCGATTAAGAGAGATATTTTATATAGTTTACGAAATAGACAATATTTACGGGAAAAGGGAGCTAATTCGCGGGAAAGTGTATGTCAATCTATTATGACGTCACAGTGAATATGCCAATACAGGAATAACCCGGTTTGTAAATCAAGTCAATTCCATATCCGACTCGTGTTTCGCAAATGCGCCAATCGAATGCGACGTGTATTAGTGTCGAACTACCTTAATGACAATTTGTTATAAATTGGAAGTACATTTTGAAACAATTTTGAAAAAAAACCCTTTTAGTGGGTTCCAGTTCAAGTCTGGGAAATTCGGTGGTCATTACCAGGAAGTAAATTAATACAAAGTGACAGACCCTGTTTTTTTTTTTAATCGGGGAATGTCACTCCATGTCAAGTAATTGAGAACCGAACCGTCATCCTAATACGAACAATCCAAGGACAATGGCAACAACCGAAAAACAAAGAAACAAAGACATAACATGAGCACGGCAGAGAAAAAAAAATGAAAAAACACACATATACAATAATAAACAACACGGACCCAATAAAAAACCATGAGTGAAATCAGATCAAAACTGGTCAAAGATCTAAAATATAACGACAGCCATATAAAAGTCTGCGTTTTAAGAGAGAAATCGTGTGTATTGTAGTCAGCCGCTTCGGGGCGATTCTAAAATCCGGACATAAAGAAAAAAACTAATTTACGATTGTAATTCGTAAAAAGAAAAGGGTTTTTGAGTTATTAATCATTATCTTATAAATCTAAATGGAGCGACATCCGTTGATTTCTCGAACTGTCCTTATTAAGCCTAAATCACAAATTTTCGGACTCCGCCCTTTTTTTTTTTTTTTTAGAGAGAGAGAGAGAGGTTCCCGGTGTCGTTTGGAATTTTGAACCCTCAAAAATTGACCCCGGGTTCATAATACCATATGGTAATTTGACCCCGGGGTCAATTTTATTCCATTTTATTTTGAACCCCATCATGGAAAATCGAACCCTCTTTATTTCATAGTTCTCAATTTTTACATAGGGATGCAAAATTCCATGACAGGGGGTCAGAATACCATGGCAGGATAGAGAATTAATATCTCAACGTACGATTTACATGTCTTGAAAGGGGGGTTCAAATCCCATGGTGGGGGTCAAAATAACACAATTTTCAGATTGGGTGCAAATTTCCATGACAGGGGGGCAGAATACCATGGCAGGATAGAGACTTAATATCTCAACGTACGACTTACATGTCTTGAAAGGGGGGTTCAAAATCCCATGGAAAGGGGGTCAAAATAACATGGTTGATGAAATGTCACAATTTTCAGATGGGGTGCATAATTCCATGACATGGGGTCAGAATACCTTACCAGGATAGGGAATTAATATCTCAACGTACCATTTACATGTCTTGAAAAGGGGGTTTCGAAATCCCATGGTTTGGGGTCAAATTACCATGGTTGATGAAATGTCACAATTTTCAGAATGGGATGCAAAATTCCATGACAGAGGGTCAGAATACCATGTCAAGGTATAGTATTCATATCTCAACATACCTTGATTTTATGCAGTAATTATGTTTTGAATCCTTCTTTTCTCTAAATATTTAATTTTTTGGCCATTTTTCACCTAATTTTACTTTTATGATGCTTCAAAAAGTTTTTTAATCATAAGAAATGATGAGAAAAATGATATTCAACTACTCTCCATGTAAGAGTACCATATTATTAAGATGTAAACCAAAAAATGAACTTTCAAATAAAGTTTTGAAGACAAAACACTACTTTTTATAGACCCACTATTGGACTCCTGACAAGAACCAAAAACATAAAAAAAAGAATATATGTAATATAAGAAGTAAAGCAAATTTTTAAGAGAAAATTATAATAAAACTAATCAAGGTAGCCTAGTTTTTGGGGGTAAATGTCATATTTTTTGGTCCATGTTGCTTCGAGCAAAAAAAATGAGGCAAAGCATATATGACATATTTTACATGTATTTAAAAAGACTTTGGCTCATATGCATTTACTCTATATCTTTTCATTGCTTATGTATAACATTAATATATACATTTTGGTAATTTGACTAACATACCATGAAATTTTGAACCCCTTCAAAAAAGGTCAACTGTACATTAAAGATATTAGTTCTTTATCCTGCCATAATATTCCAACTCCCTATCATGAATTTTTTAACCCCATCTGAAAATTATGAACTTTTATCTGCTATGGTATTTTGAACCCTACCATTGTATTTTGAACCCTACCATGGTATTTTGAACACTTCTTTCAAAACATGTAAATTGTACATTAAGATATTCTTTATCCTGCCATGGTATTGTGACCCCCTAATCATGGCATTTTGCACCCCCATCTGAAAATTGTGAGGTTTTGTCAACCATACTACTTTGACCCCCCTACCGTGGTATTTTGATCCCCCTACCATGGTATTTTTATCCCCCCTACCATGGGATTTTGAACCCCCTTTCAAAACATGTAAATTGTATATTAAGATATTAATTCTTTACCCTGTCACAGTATTCTGACCCTAATCATGAAATTTTTAACCCCTATCTAAAATTGTGAGGTTAGGTTAGCCATGGTATTTTGACCCCCCTACCATGGAATTTTGACCCCCCTGCCATGGAATTTTGAACCCCCTTTCAAAACATATAAATAAGCATTAAAGACCTTGATTCTATATCTTGCCGTGGTACCCTTAACCCCCGTCATGGAATTTTGCACCCCCCTCTGATAATTGTGACGTCTCCTCAACCATGGTGTTTTGACCCCCCTACTATGGTATTTTGAACCCCCTTTCAAAGCATGTAAATGTACGTTAAAGACATTAATTGTATATACTGCCAAGGTATTCTGACCCACCGTCATGGAATTCTGCACCCCCATCTGAGAATTTTGATGTTGTGCAACCATTGCATTTTGACCCCCCCCCCCCACCATAGTTTTTTGAGTCCTCTTTCATAACATGTCAATTATATGTAAAAGATACCCTGCCAAGGTATTCTGATCCCCTATCATGGAATTTTGAACCCCTATCTAAAAATTGTGAAGTTTGGTCAACCATGGTATTTTGACACCCCCCCCCCCCAATCATGGAATTTAAACCCCTTCTAAATATGTCTTTTCTACCAAATTTAACTGTAAAACTTCTCTAGGGGATCAATATTCTATGGGGTTCAAAATACCATACAGGAGGGGTTTACTTTCCTATGAGGAGGTCCAATATTCCATGGGTAAAAATTGACCCTGGGGTCAATTTTCCATGGGGTTCAAAATACCATATGACACAGGGCGTGCAATGCGTGCAAGTTTTGTCTTGACGACAGGGTGTGCATAAACTTAAAAGGGGATGGAGTTCGTAACTGTGGGTACACAGGGGTATTTAAGCCCATGGACGGGTCTCTAAAAGCACCACAAAGTGCCTCCTTTGTGCAAAAAGGAGCACAAAGAAGCACAATGGACCACAAATGGGCATCTATCGACACAAAGGACTCGAAACTTTATTTTTTATATAAAAATATTATATTTTTGCCCCAAAAGAATTATTTTGATTTTTAATTTTAGTAGGTCACCCCTATTAAGATGAGGTCTTGGCGAAATGTTAACGTGAGAAGAGTTCGCGTATAATTAGTTTAGTCCGGTTTGATAATGTTGAGCTCGGTTGAGCAGAAAATGTAAACAAATTTCTTATTTTAAGAAACATTGGATAACGTTTTCCCGGTTTACACTCAATTGCACAGCAGTGTAGCACTTTATATAGCGTAAGAATTCACGCGGAAAAGTGTTAGTAATTGAAATTACATCCCAGCTCCTTTGTTCTAACTGGGGTGATCTGTGCCGGATCACCCAGCAATCTCACCCCAGTTAGAACAATGGACATTTTTACTTTTTTTTTCTGTCAAGGCCAGATTTTGAGAACTGTTCAGTTGTTTTTGACTCAGTAAAATTTTATTTTTTTACTATCCATACAATTTTTAAAGATAAAGATTTTAAAACGTTGAAAAATGACACTGTCCATAGTGAGATTCGAACCAGGGTCGTTCGGCTAATAGACTTCTACCTTACCTACTACACCACGAACTCGTTTGCCTTTTGGTGTTAAAAAATCATATATAAAGAAGCGTTGTGGGGCACAATTAGGATATATATTATAATAATAGTATAGGATATTTATTTCATGACATTTTAAGCATTGAAATAATTTTTAAGAATGTATATCGTCTTTCCGTTGCTTAACAAATTAGCTGGGATGTAAAATAGTTATCACACTCGGACTTGGTGTGTCTGTATAAGCTCACCCCTCCGGCCTCCGGCCGTCGGGGTGATCTTATACAGACACACCGCGTCCTCGTGGTATAACTATACGTAAACTTTGACATTGTTGAAACGTAGCGAGCGTTCTCATTGGTTCTTTCAACTGGACAATTCCGTTGATGTTGTAAAAACCGATATAGAACTTATGAATGAAAACTTGTTCGCTGTAGAATGATGACAATGCCATACAAATTATTTTTAGTCACATTGAACATTTAAGAACCAAAATAAATAGATAAAAGTTGACCCACTACATCTCTGAGAATATCATAAATACGATCATTCTCTAAGGTGGATCCCTTGGGTCCATTTTCTTCTTGCTTCGTGATCCAAATTAAGATTTAAGATCAATACAAAGAAAACGTATGGGATTTTTATCGTTTTCTCTTCAATCAAGATGTGTCTTAAATTTCTTATGTAAAATTTTCGGGCTCCTCTTTTTGAAATCCGGGATATTCAAATGATTTTTAAACAGTTGACATTCCTAACCTTTTGGAAAAAAATGCTATTTAATAAACCATGTAATTCCAAATTTGTTTTCTTCCTTAAGTTATTCATGTTCCGCATGTTTTTCCATCCCATTGCCCTATTTATTTTAAACTAGATATACATGTGCATCACTTGGATCGTATGATAGACTAGTATGCTCATTAAACATCGTTTTCAGTACGTACATGTACTTTTGGACTGATTCAGCAAAGTTCAATCAACAAAAAGTGTAACTAAATTGTTTTATTTTGAAGCAAGAAAGATTCCAAGAACTAGTAATTCAGAATTTGTTCTGTGCAGAAATGAAATTTAAATCACGCTTACTTTTATTTTATTTCATTAAATAACAATTCACGCCCACTTACGGACAAAAACATGCAGTGTTTCCTGTTGTCCCTTTTATTTCAGTTCATAAAAAATCAAATCAAATAGAATAAAATGAAAATTAAAAATAGAAATTGAAAAAATAACATTATGTCGACACATAAAAACACTTCACTCAATGTCGTTCACTTTCATATTTCGGTCACCTACCTTTCGAAGTTTCTAAAACTGAAACGTAATATATTTAGGTGAAGGTTCTGGTAGACGAAAAGACCAAATTGATCTAAAATACCAGTAAAATTAGCTTCATACAGACAGAGATTTGCAAGGAAAAATGTCTCATAGATTTATAGATGTACAATGAATGTCTCAAACTTTGGATGAAAAATTAATTTAGCCACCCCTATGCAATTTTGTTCCCTTTTTGTCGCGTGTACCTTGTGAAGGATCGACCGAACGTTTGACGATAAAAGCGTTTTCCGCAACCCATTCAAAACCGCTTGTTACTTTTTTAACCAAACTTTCAGCATATCGCCAGTATATATCTTATATATGTACATCGTACATTTTGCTTTATTTATATCTATCCAGCTTTGCTTACCGTAATCAGCTTAAAAGCATATATGTAAAAATTTATATGTTGTGCGATGGCCACAAATTAACTATGGAACAAAATAAAAATAGTATAGCCACGATTAAAAAGTTAAAAACACAAAAATATACATATTAAGAAAACATATAAAAATGAAAAAAAAACAGAAAAAAGGGAAGACTGCCCAACGTTTCGGCCGTATGGCTTTCTACTAGGGGACTACCGGGCTAGAGTGCAGAGAAGAAGATAGAAATGACGAAAGACGGCAGACCTAATGGCGTGTCACAGATATTACCTTTTAAAAACCGTGCCAAATCTTGAACATAATTAAAAACGAGAATAAAAACATTAGTTTTCTGTACTATGCAATTATTAAATTTCAATACATAAATAATATTATAAAATACACTGCTTCTTAATATTCATGACAAAGGGTCGAGCTTTTCCAAGAAAATGGATGATTTTTTGTTCAAGGAACTATTATTGTTACTCACCTGCACTAGTTTGTATAAGGACTGTTACATGCATGTCCAGTATGCTGTGGTTAGCTCGCCGAAAATGTTCACCTGGACAATCCTTTCCATTGCTGACGCTCTGTTTATGTTCGACAAAGCGATCACCAAATAGATCATTCTACAGCATTTACAGCCCACAGCATACACTACATTTTCAGTAGTACACGTGAAACCATTTTTTTTTTTAGTTTGAAAACGTTAGCCGGCCCTACTACTTCATCAGTTTCCCAAGTAAAAGGACAAGTCAAACAGCAAGATCGCTTACATTGTCTAGTGCCCTTTACTTACAGGAAGTTTTAGGAGTAGCACTCTTGAAAGAACTAGTTACAAGGTGCTGTTTTAGACTCTTCCTTTCCTGAAGGCTGCAATAAGAGGCGAATCCTGGAAAACTGCCGACATATGTTAGTCCTCGAGAACTTTAGATTTGAAGTTACGTATCAAAATGTTTTTGTTAGCTTCGTTGTGAGGGTGGTATGTCAGGACAAACTGAACCCGTTCGCCGGTATTTCTCACCCTCTTCTCCATAGCCTCTGATCTGGTCATTCGGGAATCCGAATTCATAGCTCGATCCAAAACTTTCAGAAAAAGGGAAGAGTCTAAAACAGCAACTTGTAACTAATTCTTTCATGTGTGCTACTCCTAAAACTGAAAATATAAAGGCACTAGACAATGTTAGCGATCTCGCTGTTTGACTTGTCCTTGTACTTTGAAAACTGATGAAGTAGTAGGGACGGCTAACGTTTTCAAACTAAAAAATACTTTCAAGTATACCAATGAAAATGCAGTGCAAGTTTTGGCCTGAAAACGCTGTAGGATGATCTATGTGGGTGAGACTTGCCGTAGACTGGGTGATCGCTTTGTCGAACATAAACAGAGCGTCACCAATGGAAAGGATTGCACAGTAGGTGAACATTTTCGGCGAGCTATCCACAGCATACTGGACATGCATGTAACTGTTCTTATACAAACTAGTGCAGGTGAGAAGCAAAGACAGTTCCAGGATAAAAAAAATCATCCATTTTCTTGGAACATCTCGACCCTTTGGCATGAATGTTAAGGAGCAGTCTATATTATAATTTTATTTATGTATTGCAATTTAATATTTGCATAGTACAGAAAACTAATGTTTTTATTCTCGTTTTTGATTATGTTCAAGATTTTGCACCATTTTTACAGGTAATATCTGTGACACGCCGTTAGGTCTGCCGTCTCTCGTCATTTCCATCTTCTTCTCTGTATTCTAGCCCGGTAGTCCCCTAGTAGAAGGCCATACGGCCGAAACGATGGGCAGTCTTCCCTTCTTTCTATTTCTGTTTTTTTTAATTTGTATATTTTTGTGTTTTTTACTTTTTAATCGTAAAAGATTAAAAGACATAAAGATACATGTACATACTATGCATCTATATGTCTCTAGTTTTGCTTTGAAAAAATGTAAGAATATTAATTTAGTTAACCATGGTAACATAATTTGATATATTGTGTCGATCAGGTAAAATAAAAACTCACTAGTATATTTGTTGGAACGATAAAAAAGTAATATTGAAAATACATTTCTTATCTGAAAAATATGAATATTTTTCTAGTTAGAATATAAATTTATGTTATTTGTGCAGAAATGATATCTCTTTATGCTACTTTGTGCTCAAATGTACCCAAAGGTTGTACTTAGCGGTGTTTTAGAGACCACCCGTGGACTAAATCGGAGGAGTTGGAAATTGCATACAATTACAAAATGTACCCCTCCCCTAATTCGACAATACATATATGTCTATAGGAGGAAAATACTACTAACAAAATATTATATAGATATTTGGACGATATTTTGGCTTTAAATAATCCTGAATTTTCTAAATTTACAGATGAAATATATCCTGCCGAACTTACTTTAAATAAATTCAATAGCAGTGATCATACTCCTTTTTATTTATCTTGATATATCAATAAATCAAGGAAAGTTAAACACTAAAGTTTATGATAAAAGGGATGATTTGTCCTTCCCTGTGGTCAATTTTCCCCATCTCGACTGCGATGTTCCGTTAGCCCCTTCTTACGGGGTGTACATTTCACAACTTGTTCTATATGCACGAGTATGTAGTAATGTTTCTGACTTCAACTACCAAAATCTTGGTCTCGCTGAAAAACTTCTGCATCAAGGGTTTAGATATTATAAATTGTTAAAAACATTCTGTAAACTTTATTATAGACACATTGACTTTGGTTCTACATGCATGACTCTTATACAACAGGGTATTTCACATCCAAACTTCTATTGAAATATCATTTGCAAAGAGCAAAAATTGTCCTTCCAAACTTATTAATCCGTTGAACAAACTTATTCATAAAGGATATAAATACAGCATTGTTATTAAATCTTTACTTCTGGTTTTTGTTGGTAAAAATATTGATCAGCTCCTAAATGTTTTACAATATATCTAAATTTAAACAATTTTTCATATTGGCAGTTTTTGCATTGCACAATATCATGTTCTTCTTTCATAATTGATGATGTTGTAATGTGTTATCTATTTAGAAGTATTTCAATTGAAGTTTCATATGTAANAAGGCTTGATATCATAGTCAACGGAAATTATGTCCTTAGCTAGCTGTCAGTAACTGCGAGCATTTGTCCGGACAGTACCCGTGTGTATTGTCTTAAGGTTTCATGTACTTCATTGTAAGGGCGCTCGTCTTGATATGTTGGACTTTTTTCTAGTTCGATTTTTACTGTGAGTCTTTTTGTGTATTTACTTTTTGCCATTCACCACACAGGGAAGGACCCAAGAAAACGAGTTTAACCCAACCGCAATTTTTGCACCTGCCCAAAGTCAGGAATATGTTGGTCATTGGCTTGTCCTTGTCTTCTTATAAAATTTTAGTTTCTTGACATTCTGGTTATTGATTGTGGTTTGTTTCCATTGATTTATTCACTTTTTACCTTTTTGGGCCATTTAGGGCTTGGTATATGGTGTTAGGTTCCTCACTGTGTTGAAGACCGTACGGTGACCATAGATGCTTTGTTTTTGGTCGTTTTAACCTGGATATGGGATGTTGTCTCCTTGACATGTAACCCATTTCCTTTCTTTTTCATATGCATCATAAAAAACAAGTGCATTTGCGAAAAATACAAATAGATTTCATAACCTGGAAGGTGTAGGATATAAATACCTATGATATTCCACAAACACTTTTCATGATATTCTATTTCAATACAACAAGTATTTTCAAAGGAAAATTTCCGAAGATATTAATGGAAATGCCCATAACAAGCGTCTCCTTGAAATGTGCATTTTAGCAAATATCACTTAATCTATAATTGATATACAATATTTGATTGAATAAAAATTATTTTGGACTTATGCATAATTCCTTTTGGTAGTCCAAAAACTTCTATTTCGACACATTATGATTGTAATTATTTAATGAAGAAGAAAAATTACAATAACTGAGCAAGTTTGAATGTAATACGTATCTGATAGTACGTAAATCAAACAAAGTTACATTAGATAGCAAAATATTTTTTATGAAAAAAGTATACGCATTTTATGAAAAAAGTATATACCTATTTAGTTATAGGGAAAGACCAGACATATTTTGTTAAAAACCACACTGATTCAAACAAGAAGTATACTGAGACTGACGTAATCAAAATGTTAGAATTTTTGATCGACAATATTTTTGTCGAATTCGGAGGTCGTTTTTTTCCAACAGACAATAGGGATTCCCATGGGAACCAACTGTGCGCCGCTTTTAGCCGACCTTTTCCTTTACCTTTACTCGTACGAGGCCAAGTTTTTACAAGGGCTTATTCAAAGAAAACAAAAACATTTAGCCCAGTCCTTTAATTTCAGCTTCCGCTACATAGACGATGTACTTTCTCTTAATAATCCTAAATTTTTATCAGATATATCTGAATGAGCTTGAGACTAAAGAAACAACTGAAACACCTACTTCAGCTTCGTACCTAGATCTTTTATTGTATATTGACGAAGATGGACGTTTGAAATCTAAGCTATATGACAAGCGTGATGATTTTAATTTCCCAATTGTGAACTTTCCCTTTCTAAGCAGCAATATACCTACCTCTCCAGCCTATGGAATATACATCTCACAGTTGATTCGTTACTGTCCAGCGTGTAGTTTGTACAGTGATTTTTTTAACAGAGCAAAAACGCTGTCCCAAAAGCTGATTAGTCAGGGATTTGTTCAACCTATGTTAATTTCATCCATCACGAAATTCTATGGCCGTCACCATAACATTATTGAAAGATATGACGTGTCAGTATCTCAAATGAAAGTGGACAATTTCAGCTAGATTCACGTCTTCCCGGATTTGATTACCGACTTTGACATTTTCCTGGATCGACTCACTCACAGTGTGACGGGTGCTGTTAACAGAGCAGGACATGCTTACCCTTCCGGAGCACCTGATGTCACTTTCAGTTTCAATGGAGTTCACACTGTGAGTGCCTTTGTTTTGAATGTTGTGATTTCTATTTCTGTGCTTTGTGTCTGTCTAACGTCATTGTTTTGTGTCTGGTGCCATTGTTTTCTGTGCTCTCGTTTTGGCCATGTCTTTGGACTTTTGTGGATTTCCGTCCTTTGTTCCTTCGGTATTCTACTGCCGTTGTTTTTGTTAATCTGGTACTTCCTGGCCAATAAATCTGCCAACATTATTATGTATAAAAAATAAACATTAACATATTCCATTTAGTTTTGAGAAATTCCACTTCTAGTCTCAAATCTGAACTTTTTTTTAACAATTTGTAGGAGCTAAACTTTAAGCAATTCTTGAAAAGTGGACTATCGACACAATTTTAGACGAATATAATGCATTTTAAGCAGAAACCCTTCATGCAATCCGTTGCATCATCTTACGTCCGAATTTTCCATACTTAGACAGTCATTGCAGTTTTGCATGATTCCAAACGCTAAAATTTTAGCCAAATGTCAGAAAAGCTCATGTTTGAGACAAAGAACGGATTTTCTCAAAATTAAATGGAATATGTTCATTGTAGTTTTGTCTTTTTTATCTGGAATATATCTTGTCTCAATATGTCAAGCATGTAATGAATTCGGTGACTTCGGTATTTAGTTATTCAAAAGGAACACTTAAATACACAGTTATATAATATGTCATGCTTATTGTTATAGAGGACATACCTATCAAATGTGATATATTCGAACAATTGATCATTTGGTATACACTTAGCTTAAAAATTGCATTACAATATCAACTTTCCTTTGAAGGCCCAATATTTTTCTTTCTTTTAAAATTGTTATATTGAAAATGACGTGGATGGTTTATTGCAACAGTGGGGTTGCCTCAAAATGGGATTGGAATCAAACCTGCCGCTGGCATCTAGACCTCTTATTTCATATAGCACCCTGAATAAAATATCGTCCTATTGATAGATCATCCGTAACTGACAGCCATTCCCTAGAATACAAATTAACAGCGATTGTTTTGGATTTGTCTAACCACCGACTGTTCAAACCTGTCACCACATCCACCAACAAACCTGATAACCGGACATTTATCAAAATTCAATTCGCCAATAAAGACTTGGACGCTATAAATCTTGCTAACATTCTACACAGCAAAACAGTTTCATCAAACATTCCTCCTTATTTTAATGATCAATCAGTTCCACTTATCATATCCTACACTAAACCAATTGCAACTTCTATTTTCAATTACAAACGAGTATTGCGTGATTTCCAATTTGACGACTTTAAAGCCAAACCACCTGATTGTGCTTGCTTCTCTTCCCCCATTCAATTATAGTCCGGCTGGACACGTTATAACCGGTGACCTAGATATCGTAGACAACCTCAAACTACGAGATATCTTCTCAAACGGTCCCAAATTTCGTGAGCCCCAGCAAATCAACTGGAACGACAATTGGATGGATGCAGTTGAAGACTATGCTAGGAAGTGGGCGAAGAAAGAGAAAGAGGACGTTGAGAATTTGTTCGACTGGATCAGGTCCATTAAATCATTAATTGTAAATCGGATCCGGCCCTTAAAAATAGCAATGAAATCAAGAAATCCCATCACCTTGTAGTAAAAATTCTGTCCAACCTCTATGAAAATTACGTCATTGTCCCTGCAGACAAAGCTTCTAACAACATACTGTATGTGTGTACGAAAAACCATCTCGACTGCATTGTGAGGGAGATGGGCATCGACAGTTCATCTGGAAACCCTACTTATACCCCTACTACAATATCGAGGAATGAGATTGTAAATAATCATTCTTCAGTTTTAGCATCATTTGGCATAAAAGCCAATGATGGAAACAATCAACTCCCTTTCATCTACTGGATACCTAAACTTCATAAGAATCTATACAAACAGAGATTCATTGCCGGGTCTTCCAGATGCACCACTAAACCTCTTTCACAGCTCCTCACTACTTTGTTGACCGCAGTTAGAGATGGCCTGAAAAATTACTGTAATAAAGCTTACTCCACAAGCGGCGTGAATCAAATGTGGATTCTTAAAAATTCCAAAGATCTCCTTGAACTGCTATCCTCAACCAGTCTTACCCATTGCCATAGCATTCAAACTTTTGACTTTTCTACTCTTTATACAACCCTGCCACACAATAAATTGAAAACAGTAATTGCAGATTTTATTCATCAATGTTTCTGCACTAAAAATGGAGAACGCAGATACACCTATTTAGTTATAGGGAAAGACAAGACATATTTTGTAAAGAACCACACTGATTAAAACAAGAAGTACACTGAAACTGACGTAATCAAATGTTAGAATTTTTGATCGACAATATTTTTGTCGAATTCGGGGCCGTGTTTTCCAATGGAACTAACTGTGCGCCGCTTTTAGCTGACCTTTTCCTTTACTCGTACGAGGCCAAGTTTTTACAAGGGCTTATTCAAAGAAAACAAAAACATTTAGCTCAGTCCTTTAGTTTCAGCTTCCGCTACATAGACGATGTACTTTCTCTTAAAAATACTAAATTTAAGGAGTATTTATATCAGATCTATCACAATGAGCTTGAAATTAAAAAAAAACACTGAAACATCTACTAGCTTCGTACCTAGATCTTTTATTGTATATTGACGAAGATGGACGTTTGAAATCTAAGCTATATGACATGCGTGATGATTTTAATTTCCCAATTGTGAACTTTCCCTTTCTGTGCAGGAATATACCTACCTCTCCAGCCTATGGAATATACATCTCACAGTTGATTCGTTACTGTCCAGCGTGTAGTTTGTACAGTGATTTTTTGAACAGAGCAAAAATACTGTTTCGAAAGCTGCTTAGTCAGGGATCTGTTCAACCTATGTTAATTTCATCCCTCAATAAATTTAATGGCCGTCACCATAACACCATTGAAAGATATGACGTGTCAGTATCCCAAATGAAAGCGGACATTCTCAGCTAGATTGACGTCTTCCCGGATTTGACTACTGACTTTGAGATTTTCCTGGATCGACTTACTCACGGTGTGACGGGGTGCTGTTTACAGCAGGACATGTTTACCCTGCCAGAACACCTGATGTCACTCTCAGTTTCACTGGAGTTCACACTGTGAGCGCTTTTGTTTTGAATGTTGTGATTTCTATTTATGTGCTTTGTGTCTGTCTAACGTCATTGTTTTCTGTGACTAACGTCATTGTTTTCTGTGTTCTCGTTTTGGCCATGTCTTTGGAATTCGATTTTTGTAAATTTCACTCCTTTGTTCCCTCGGTATTCTACTGCCGTTGTTACATTTCAAAATTAAGCAATCCATTCATATTCTGTGTAATTATTGGACTAACAAAGTCATGAATTTTAACTTCCACTGATGATAAAAATACTTAATAATGATTAATTACAGCAACCAGTAGTTCTCTCATATGCATTTACTCCATATCCAATCATTGATTATTCCTACTGCATTTTTGGTTATTTGATGACTCATTGATACATGATGTCAAAATTTATTACCCATCATTAAGTTGACCCATTACATCGGCAAGTCTGGATAAACCCCTCATAGCCCAACCCCGTGAATCAACGGTAAAAAATATATTAGAATAAATGACAGATATAAATCCAATGCGAGGTTTTTTTCTGTTTTCGATCACCGAAATTGTTTATGTTTACATTTTATTCTTAAGTATCATGTACGAGACACAGGGCCTGGTAACATACGATATTGATAGACCGGGCCCCATCTATATGTATAAGAAGAAGGAATACAAAGGAAGTGCAAAAATTATGTATCACAATATTTCAAAAGTCCGACAACGGCAGCTTTAATGGGAATAATTGTCTCAAACAGGGCGATAAGTTTGCCAAATAATTATATATACGGGAGAAAAATATATATTAAAGCCAAGTGAAGGTAAAAAAGTTTATATTTTATGAAAATATAATTATTTGGCAAACTTATCGCCGAGACAATTATTCCCATAAAAAGCTGCCGTTGTCTGACTTTGAAATATTGTTGTATATAATTTTTGGACTTCCGTTGTTTCTCTTCTCCTTCTTATACATATAGATGGGACCCGGTCTATCAATATCGTATATTTCCGGCCCCTGTGGTACGAGATGTATGAATCAGCTGTTATGTGATCTCGTGTGTATTTCCCGGAGGAAATACCAGAATTCAAACTTAATCTTTTTAAGACTTTCTGACTTGCGGGGTTTATCTAATATGAACAATAATCGTAATGAAAGTAAGCTAAAGTTGTCAACGGAGTGCAGGCGTTTGTCCCAAAATAGACATCTCCTTGCAACACATTTACCAAATATTGCCCGTTGCAAGGCAAAAATTCGCGCAACTTCAGATTAAGTACATAATCCCTCTGAATTCAATAACAACTCAAATTTTCAACCATTGACTTTTTCCATATTCTAATAGAATGGAAAACTTGATATTGTTGTGATTATTTGACTCTTTTTCACTTTATTTGCAGGTTTAAGTCTTCAAAACGGATTGATCTAATTTGCACTGAAAGGACAGAATCATAGGTTTAATTTACAGTTATTTCAATATTTAGTTAGTTGGTGTATCCTTTAAATGGCCAGTCAGACAAAAACAGTGTTTTACATGCATTCTCCCTAGGAGATAGCTGGATATACAAAACATGCAAAAAATAAGTTTTCGCCAGTTTTCAAAGTACAAGTTATCCCTTGAATGAGGCTTACGAGCAAATGAAAAACAAGAGTTCAGAATTGGACGTACTTCTTATTTCTAAATGAAATATTCACCGGACGAAAATGCTTTTATTGGCCAGTACTGCAATATCCAATATTTCTTGAAAAGAATCGAAAAAATTGTTCTGCATGGACATAATTGAAAACTTTTTTACTAACTCGACAATTTTCGCGCGTACATTCGAAGTTATCAAGATGACAAAATACCGAAGTTACTGTTAATTTATTTTCTGAATATGCGCATTTTCGACAACTTATGTATCATCAAAATGGCATAACTTATAACCAAGGTCAAACCAAAAGTAAATTCATTTTTTAAATGTGGTATTTAAAAAGAGAATTTCTCATTGCTGTACTAACGCTACTTCAAACAGTACATCGCAGTTGTTTCATTTGTTTGACTGTATTCTCGTTTGAATTAATTATGGCTCTTTCTTTTGAAGACCAACATCAGTTGTTAGTTTTGAACTCGGAATTGAGTACATCTCAGGATTTTCCAGTGGAAAAGAAAAAAAAAATTGCAGTCTGAAATTTCAACGTGAAAACTTGCAATGCAATGTTCTTCAAAACAATTTTACATTTCACTGGTCTGAACGCATATTTATGTATATTCACAATATTTGTTGTTTGTTTATTTGATAATAGTATTCAGTTCATACCCTTTTGGTCAATTTTGCATTTTTCTATTACAATACATACCTATGTACTAAACATACAAATCTTATGTTCTCTTTCCGAAAAATGCGTTCTATATCGAAGTTTGTAATTTTAACGGCAAATTATTTCTTAAATTTAAAAACGAGTCCGATATTCGTGAAAAAATGGAATTTTCAGCATTTTAGAATTTCACAAAATTCTAAATTGAATTGTTGAATTTGTCAAATATGAAGCGAATATCTGCTATATTGCTATAAGGTTGTTCTCAGCTATACCATAGATATCTTTGGACACTAAAGAATATACAAGATGCAAAATACGAGCATTTGCGCCCCTTACTCCCGAAATTAGGCAAAATTGACATTTTGTGATAATTTTTAATTCAAATCATAACAACGTCACAGTCTTTTAGAACAATAATATTTATTTATTGTATTTTGCATTGTTTTTCACATGCTTACGCTCAGGGTAGAACATTCGAGATAAATGGCCAACCCGTGGTAAAATCAGAAAATATTGAAGCTCCCAGGAATTATTTCTTAAATATTACAATATAGATGAAAATAAGTTCACTAATAAGTTTAAAATAATCTTTATTTTTTATGACATCTGAGACATTTCAGTTTGCTTTTGGAAAAAAAAATGATGCAAAGTTGGAAAAAAAATCCAAAAATTTCCATTTTGCATACATTGTTTCATAAATAATTGCCGATATGATCCCAGGCTTGGTTTTATTTGTACCGAAGTAGGCATATGTGTGTATGTAATGGTTAGAGTAATTCAGATTTATACTTATGACAAATCTGTTACTTTTGAAACGAAATAAAATTGAATATATAGTGTTTTTATTTTCAAGAAGGGGTTAAAATTTATCATTTTGTAAATCTGCAATTTGTCTGAAACATTTAAAGACGTGTTCCACATATAACTCAGGTATACTGTAACGATATAACATCTTTATTTGAAAATATATAAATCTATAATAAATCTCAACAATAAATCAGTGGAAATCTAGAAAACTGAAAAAAAATCCGTTTTGTGCACCTTTTCGAATAAAACGGCCAAATGTAGCTCACTTAATTGAAATAAAACATTGTTTATGCCATTTAGATTTTTGATTATTTAGAAATTTTTCTATTTTTTAGGGAGATTTAAGGGTGCATATATGTCGATGTTTGGGCACCTAAAAAAGGTTGAAACAAAAGAATAAGCACCAATTTGTTGCTTAAGCAGCAAAAAACATAATAACAAAGGCAACTAAAGGATATACATTCAAATGCTTACTATCGAAAGACGAAATATTAAAAATATTGAAAATTGCGAAAATTTGCATTTTTCAAAAAAAAGGTAAAATAAAAAATTAAAATCTGTGATTTGAATATTGGTGTTTTTTTTTTTTTGGTTTTTTCAAATATTGTATAACAACTGATAAGTTGGGTAACAAAAGTAATGCGAAATGGGATGTTTATCTAAATGAAATTAATAGCAAAAAATCGTCATTTTCACAATTTTTTGCGAGGGAGGAGTACATTTATTATACCCCACACGAAAAATAGGCGTAAATTGGCCAAACTTTTATTCATTGTAAAGATATTAAATAAGGCTTTCATTTGAAAACAGAAGTTTTTTATATTCCATCCATCCAAAGGAATTAAGTGAAAACGAAAATATAAGAATTTTGGATGATGTACTATATAAGTGACACTATCCTGTCTATGCTTACAAGTTACACACATGTTAACATGTTTTATTTTGAAAAGAGGATATAAAAGGATTGAAAAAAGTCGGTATGGATCATAAATGGGATGCACGTAAAGTGAATCAAGCCCACGGGCTATTTGAAGGGTGCTACAATACAGGACAAACTTACTCTTCCGAAGGAAATATTATCACTCTTTTTATATTTACATTTTGTCTCAATATTTTTAAGTTTCGCGTTTCAAGTATTTATTTCTCAGGTCCCAAACATTGGAATGTGCATATTAACAAATAATTAACACAATATATATATATATCTAAACATTATAAAGAAATGCTGTCAATGAACTTAAAGAACATTTTAATGCGACATATACAAGATTTTGGTCATGGAGTTAGTAGTCTACCTGTTTGGTATTCGTATGTTCATTATACTATAGGGAAACAGGATAGAGAAAGGGGAGGTTTGGGTACCCATAAACCGGTTAAATCCTACCGCTGGCTTTTGCTGGTGCCGGTACAAAATCCGGCTGTCCCGAGTTCCTATCGTTGTTTACGTTTGTCTTTTGTATTTTTATTGTGGGTTTTTTTCTTGTGCAGTTCCTATTTACTTTGTGGCATGTGGCTATGTTTTCGGCCATTGTAGGTGTTTCCTGTTATTTTTTTTTTATTCTATATATACATTGTGATCAATAGATTGAAATAGTATAATTAATAGACTACTGAAATTACAAATTTACAGTATTTTGTAAAATTACAGTAACCATTATAAGTATCCGAATTAGATAAGTTATTAAATTTTGTCAGTGGTTGAATTTATAGTTAAATTACGTGGCAACAATGACATTCAAATATATAGTGGTTTTCATCACCAAGATAATTACTGGAACATATATCGCAAATTCTATCATCACGTTCAATACTCCAAAATCTGCTTTTTTCAATAAGAAGCCTATGACTGAGACATTTAAAATTACAAAATGCTTTTCTTAAATCATCTGGCACATCAAGTAAATACTTCTCTAAACCATGATTATATTAAAGAAATTTCAATTAAGACACTTTGGTGAGTTAAAAACATTCGAAACCCATTTTTGTTAAAACTGATCAAATAATCTTGTCTAACATTCTTTGACAAAAAAACATAAGTTACATTTTGTGAGAGCCAAATATCATAATAACCACATTCAGTTAGAATATTCTCAATACACAGTAAACCATTTGGAATGAAAAATATCATGCTCATGCAATTTGTACATCAATTTATACAAAATAGCAGGAATATTATCATGTTTTTTTTTAACATATAAACCTTTTCCATAAACCAATCATTCTGTTCTGAATAAAGATCTCTATTAGATATCTACCTTACTCATCATAAAATATACAATTAGAATTAGATTTTTTGACACCAAGCATAAATATATATAAAACTGTAAAAACAAAGATTCAATTGTATAATTATTCTCAAACCCCACACTTCGCAACCATAAAACAATATGGGGGATATCATTGTATAAAACATTTAAGGAGTTCAAACTGTTGGTGCTTTAGGGTGTCGTATTTTGTGGTGTTCGTGTGTTTTGTGGGTGTGTAGTCTATTAATTCTCCCTCTTCTGTTGTTTTCATTTTGTAATGGTCTCTTAACTTTGATATGTGTAATATTGTGATTTGGGGGCAGATTAAGTCAGTATAAATTGAATGCTTATAATGCCCCTTTTGAATCCCTTAAAAGTTTTGATTCTCTACCCTCTAGACTACCTTACCACATAATCTTATAAAGGGAAAAATCAGACGTCTTATTCAATTGGCATTCAAAACATCCGATTGTGAATATATATGTTATAATTCCTTTCAAACACATTTTAGTGAACTCAATGAATTAGACTAGTTTTGATATGATTTCAGCACTTGAATTTTTACTTGACAATATATTCATTCGTTTCGGTAACTCTATTTATCGCCAGGTCATAGGAATTCCTATGGGTACCAATTGTGCACCACTTATAGCGGACCTCTTTTTGTACTGCTACGAATCTCAGTTTATGACCAACATCAGCAAAGACCCATGTAAACAATTGAAAAGTTTAACAACACTTTCCGATATCTGGATGATATTTTAACTTTAGATAATGACGACTTCAATACGTATTATAAGGACATCTACCCTAAAGAACTTACTTTGAATAAAGCCAATTCTAATAATCATCATTGTCCGTTATTAGACATCAATTTTTGGATAACGAATGGTAAATTAGATACTAAAATTTATGATGAAAGGGACGATTTTTTCTTTTCCCATAGTTAATTATCCATTTCTGGATGACGATGTTCCATTAGCGCCATCATATGGTCATGATGGTGTTTACATATCTCAATTTGTTCGATTTGCTCGAGTATGTAATAACGTTTGCGATTTTAATGAACGGAATCTTTTCATAACTGAAAAACTATTACATCAGGGTTTTCGTTATCCTAAACTAGTTGAAACCTTTACTAAATTTTATTATCGATATAAAGACTTAGTTCATAAATACAATGCAACCTGTAAACATCTAATCAAGGCTGGTATTTCACATCCTTTATTTACGGTAATGTTTTATATAAAAGTAAAAAATACTTAAACTCGCCTAAAAAACTTATGAAACCTTTAAATCGTCTAATTCATAAGGATAATAATTGCCGTCAAGTCATTACGTATGGCCTTTTTTGGTATTAACATTGATTTTTTGATAGGGTCTTTGCATTTTAACTAAACAAATCCTAAATTTCTAAAATTTATATTGCATGGACACGGGTTATGTATTCCGGTATATGCATGAAATCATTATGCTTAACTCCTCACAGGAAGGGATCTTGGTGGAAGCTGTATACTGAGGGTACATTACTTAATTTGTCAGTTGGTAATGGGTCTGGAGCTGGCATGTCAGTCAACTGCTAGTAGCCTTTTTCGCGCCAAAAGTTGAAGAAAATCTTTTTCTAGTTATGTCCCCTTATTCTAATGAATATGCATAAGTCAAAATGGCAGGAACCTTCAGTTTTATTTATTCACGGGCCTGTATCAGTATTAATCATCATTATTATGATTTAAAATATGTTTGTGATGGTCGTCCGTGAAGGACTATCAAGAATCATGTCAGAAAATTGATATTTTGTCGAAACATCGATAAACAGACTCCTCCTACATATGCCCATATTTGGAAATCATCGTCTTCGAGAAGCTTTGTTTTTGTAAACAATGGAGTTACGTCAGATCACGATGATCCAGACAAAGGTATCCTCTTTAAGCAGGATAATACAGAAAGAATCTCGAAAAATGGGAGGTAAGAGTTAAAGGCGTTTTAGGAGACGTTGTCACACAGGTTTCTGCATGCATGTGTAGGTATAACGGTTAAAAAACTTTCGTTTCGACATTGAATATGGAAGTCGTCAAACAATTCACCCTTATGCAAGTTCTTACTTTAAATGGAAACTTTATATTGCACGTCATTATTACATTAATGGATGTTAGTCAATTTTAAGAAGTGACACATGGTGTTTGTTAACCCCAACCTCTTACATACATGTGTACCCCCCTTTCCATGGCCATACATGACCAGGCATACACTGAGGGTGGGTAAGAGGGGGTATGATCCCGGAATCCCAAATCTGTCAAATCCCATATTCCCGAGATAATAAAATTTTCAATCCCGATTCCCGAAAAATGACAATGCAAATCCTAGATACAATAACGTAACCCTCAGTCCACTACGTTCCCTCACGAGTACATAGTGCACTCAGGGTTACGTTATCGTATCTACGCAAATCCCGGATCCCGTTAAGCGTTGATCCCAAATTCCCGCTGAATAAAATGGCTGATCCCGGCGTCCCGTAAAATGTCCTTCCGCCTCTCTACACTGGCAAAATAAGAATTGGTACATATTATTAAAATGCACAAATGTACATGTTCATGACTCAAATATAACCCTTTGAAGTTGAACCTTCTTGGCTCAAACGACATGACCCTTTTTTGTTGTTCATTTGTTATGGAATACACCATCCTGCTTTTCCCAATTGGTGTCACTGCTGCTCTATGAGGGTAGGAATGTGTCCTATCCGTATGACGGTTAACAAATAAAAATAGGCCAAATGTTGTTAACGGCAATTTTTATGCTTTCACAATAAAATTTCCTGATTATTACGACAAAAATGTTTTGACGAATGACGATATAACGGTACAAATTTTAAGTAATTTCGCGATAATATATTAATGGTATAATTTGGACTCTGGAATTTGGACCCATTTAACGTTAGCAATAGCTGATAAGAGGCGTTAGACAGATAAACGATATAGGGCATTCATATCTATACGTAGAAAAATTCATGCAATTGCAGTAACAAATATATGTAGGAAAAATATGCAGTAACAAATATATGTAGGAAAAACCTCTTTTAGACAGCAAAAAAAATTTCTGTTTGGACGGTTTTAATTTCAAAAACATAATTTTTTTCTGCATTTAAACGCCAAAACCATAATTAGAATATTGACCAATATTTCTTTCAAAAAAAGGGGGAACCTAAGTTTTAAGCTCGCCTGGTTATGCCAGGGTGAGCTTTTGCCATCACTTGGCGTCCGTCGCCCGTCCGTCCGTCGACCGTCCGTCGTTAGCTCACTTTCAAAAATCTTCTCCTCTGAAACCACTGGGTCAAATGGAACCAAACTTTAACTGAATCATCACTAGGGTATCTAGTTTCAAATTTGTTATTTTGTATGTCTTAGGTCAAACAACATGGCTGCTGTTACTAAAAATAGAACATAGGGGTAAATTACACTTTTTGGCAAATAACTCAAAAACCGTTACAGATATCAAAAATCTGACAGAGGTAAAAATGATCAGCATGAGAAGATCTACCAATGCTGAAATTTTGAATGTTTTTCAATTTAAACATGGCATAAATGACCCGTCTAAGAGTTATTGCCCTTTTTCCGTAAAATTTTCAAAATTTTGATGTTTTTATTAAAAAAACTATAACAGATAGAGGTTAAGTTAAAATTGAAAAAATGTTCAGCATGTTAAGATCTACCCACATGGATATTTTGAAGAAAATCCATGTACCTATGTATGAGTTGTGGTCCTTTATTGGTCAAATTTTTCGTGATTTTTTACTTTTTGTCCTATATTTTAAAAACGCTTTGAGATAGAGGTCAAGTTTAAATTGCAAAAATGTTCAGCATGTTAAGGACTATATTTTATTGAACACATTCAAGTTTTCCGACCACTTCAAAGATGGCCGCCAGCAGGGAACCTAGTTTACCATTTGACCTAATGGGAAAATTCATACAAAGAACTTCTTCTTGAGAACCACTGAATTGATTTGAACCAAACTGGGCATGAATGATGTTTATGAGGTGCTGACCAAGTGTTATTACTTTGGTGCCAATCTGTCATCTTACATGACCGACAGCATTGGTCCCTATGGGAAATGCACACAAAGATCTTCTAGAGAACTGCTGAATGGATTTAAATCAAACATGACATGAATGATGCCTGTCAGGTGCTAACCAAGTGTCACCAGCTGTGAACTTAATATAACAAAAGATCTTCTTCTAGAGAACTGCTTAATAGATTTAATCAATACTTTGTTTATGAGAAGCTGACCAAGTGTTGTTACTTCAGTCTGATCCATCATACAACATGGCTGCAAGCAATGAATTGGACCCTAAGGCGAAATGCATACAAAGATATCATGGAAAACCATTGAATGCATTCAATTTAAACATTGCATAAATGAAACTTGTGAGATTTTGACCAAGCTTGTTACTTCGGTGCTGATCCGTCTTCGGACATGGCCTCCAGTAGCAAAACTTAGTTTAACATTGGACCCAGTGGGAAATGCATAAAAAGATCTTCTCTTCAGAAACTGCTTGAACAATTTCAGTAGAATTTTGATATGATAGTACTTATGTGACCCTCTTCAAAGTTTTATGTTAAATAGCTGCCAGCATGGAATGTAGATTAACATAGGTCCCTTAAGTTTGGAAACTGCATTCAAAATCTTCTCTGAAACTGCTTGAACAATTTTAATTAAATTTTATAAAAAGTTTCTGATTTTTATGTACATACACCACCAAAGATGGACCATCAATTGGGAATTATAGTGCTGCAGGACCCAGGTGAGCGATACAGGCTCTTGAGAGCCTCTTGTTTTAAAAACCCTAGGAATTTTAAATATTTTCTTACCTAAGGGGGCCCCTAAATCCACCACTGAAGAACAAAACAACAGAATTGGAAGAATGGTTACAATTAAAGCCATGTATTTATTACATTTATGGTAGACCATTGACATTGAAAACACAATATTTGAGATGTTTCTAAGTATACATATAAGATACATTGTACATTTGAATTTCTCAAGTTCAAAATGGGATACATATATACCATGTATACCGAAAACTAAACTTAAATTTCTTAAATTATTTTTTTTCCTTATTTTACTGTGTACGAGGGTTCGATTCCCTCCCTAGGCGATTTATTAAGTACATGCTGGTGCAAAGTGGGCAGATAGCCTAGTGGCCCCACACAGTAAAAATACTTCTTTGGCTTTTATGTTTTGAATATCAACTGTCTGAAGGTTGTACAGTGGTTCAAAAAAAGTGTTATAGAATATGGGACTTTTGAATCGTGTTCACTCCGATAACAGATCTATTTTTATATGTAAAAAATCAATACATTGAGAGGAATCACTAATTAATGAGCACTGTTGAGCTAAGGGTGATTTATGTTTAATCGTTTTGTGGCGGTTCAAGTTAATTTTTTTTTTCGTCAATTAAAATTTAGTTAAAGAATTGCCAATAGGTTTAGAAATGCAATATTCCTTTTAACTGGTATATGAGGCTATTGTTTCCGCCTTCAATTACACGAGGGTTCCTATATCGAAAGTCCTAATTCAATTTTGATATATTATATTGGCAATACAATTTGGAAGAACACGTACAGAAAAAACTTATATTTGCCATCTCTAAGATCTATACAGGATACAGAGAAATTGTATCTATCTTCTTTCTTTATAACTGTGTACGAGGGTTCGATTCCCTCCCTAGGCAATAAATAAACTACTTGCTAGTGCAACGTTGGCAGATAGCCTAGTGGCCCCGCACAGTTAGAATTACTTCTCTATCTTCTATATTTTTAATATAATTGTCCCGAGGTGGTACAGGGGCCGGTTCAAAAAGTGTGAGTTATTGCCAAGTAATAATCTGTTGTGAGAGAAACTGGAGTCCCTATTTTCCATATTATTTAAGTTACATCTGATGCAGATAGAATTAAGATTAATTTTGAATATTGCTGGCCTTTGTATTGAACTTTATTTCTAAAAACAAAAAGAACAGTGGGGTCATCCATTTAATTTTCTAATTTCAAAAAATTAAAATCTTGTGATTACCAACCTTGTTTAAATTTTCATTTGAAATAATTTTAGTATACAAATACCATCCTAACTTTATAAATGCAAATACTTTTCTAAAGAGTTTACATGTAAAACACAAAATTTACATAAGACTTGTGCAAAATGAAAAAAATACATGCATGTTTGTTTTTATATTTTTATTGTGAAAATATAAAAATAAATTCAAAAATGCTGAAATACTGCTGTACTACCTTAAGTACTATATTGTATATTTCCTCCTAATAATAACAAAAGACTACATGTTTTTATTCATTTTTACTACATTCTATTATGCCACATGTCTGGCCTGCAAAGAAAATTGCGGAATTAAGACCTATATGTAGCGTTTAAGGCAAGACCGTGTCAGCAAGTTGAAACTATGGGAACTTTAATGCTACATGTATATGGTAGTTTATCTTAATCCAAGTCAAGTATATGTGGTCCACGTCATTCACCACATTTGTAAGGGAATATCAGAGTTCAGGAATGGGTGTACCCTTGTGACGGCTAACGGTAAATAATTTCTCCAAATGGTGTTAACGTTGAAATTTATGCCCTCACAATAAAATTGCCAGATATTTCTACAAAAATAATTAGAGATGAACTTTGGATTCACAAACACAAAAAAATTAAGACAAAAAATTAAGTTGACTAACATTTTTTCCTATCATTTTTACAATGTTTTATGACTGCAAATTTAGAGTTTATGTATTGTGTAGCCATCATTGTCTTCTGTGGAATTCAGGGTTGGTGGGCATAGGCCTTTAAGACAAGTTTAACAGTGTAGACTTGATGTTTAATTCATTAACACCGCAGCATTAGGTGGGGCATTTTTATTTACAGGGTATTATCCCATATTTGTGACCACAACCGTTGAGTTATCCAATCTGATAAACTTTTTTTAAATTTATTTTAGTCAGTGAAGTACAGATGAGTTTTATGGCAATATAAAAGAATTTATAACCTTTTGATCCCTGCATTGGATTAAAACATTTGTGTTTTTTTTTCAGGGTTAGGGGCCTTAAGATTTTTTTTAAATACATATTTGTTGACCAAAAAGAAAAAAAAATCTGAGAAGAATCTGGAGTGAGAAAATTATAATCTAGCCCACATTAATCCAGTAATATATATATATATATATATATAAATTAGACCCTATGAAATAAAAAAAGAAATGGAAAATACGTCCTCCCTCAAGAAAATATTTGATGTATTTCAAATAAAGTTTAATTTTGCAAATTACATCCACAACAGATCAAGCAAATACAGCATATATGAAACAGTTATATTAAAAAAAAACATACAACCTTCAATAAAATTTAGTTGACTCCTTGACCGGTGTGGACCCTATTTAAATTCTGATGATTGTTTTATAAAGGTGCATAAGAACATTTTGAACCAAGCAGGTGTTAAAGAGACAGGGCCCCCCCCCCCCACACACACACACACACACACCACTACCTCTTCTGACAACTAACACTGAACAACTTGAACAAAGATCAATTCCTACGTGCTATATATGGAACCGATATGGTCACATAGATATTAAAACGTCCGATTCGTCCGACGGCATCTAGATCCATCATGTAGATCTGCACGTAAATATCCCGTTTTCATTCGATCTCCGATCTTAATCGCGAGAAGTTGATGTTATCATTGACATATTTTCCAATGCCAAGCACAACTATTCAAGGGACGTAATCCCCAAATCTGGATCGCAACTGGGTTTTCAATATTCCATTTGACGTTCTTTTAACGTTAGACCACACAAAAAATGCCTGGGCACAGGCCGTAAACATTGATCGATTCTAAAAATAATTGACACAATGATGCATCAACTATTGCTGCGTACGAAAACTGCTGTTTCTTTGAGATTTACGACCAACTTTGTTCAACATCGCCGAGTTTCCAACCGCGGAGTTCAAATTCAGTGGCACCAACGTCCTTATTTTAGCAAAATATATACGAAAAAGTCATATATATTTAAAGAAACACTTTGTTTAGGCAAAAGTATTGTGTAACGAAAAAATAGAGCCCTATATATTAAGAATTGGTTAAGATCTTCGGGGTGTGCCAGGCCGTTTTCTATGGGCTATTGTTTATCGTCATTATGGGGGCATCTGTTTCAATGGCAACCAGTCTATGCAAATTATATTCCGGTAGAAAGGAAGGCATTCTCATATAGACAATAGTAAACAAAAATTACATTCGCTAATGGTATGTTAATTTGAAAGAAATGTGCCTGTTTAGCATATTCAATTTTTAACTGCAATAACTCAGTTTTACCGCATAACGGCATTAACCAACCTGCGTTGGCTATAGGGGGAAGGTTTGGGCCCAATAAAACTAGCTTAACCCCACCGCAGCGGGTTTGCGCCTGTCTTAAGTGAGGAAATTTATAAAGCCTTTGTGTGTCCTGTGTCTGTTTTCTAGTTAGTTTACTTTATGTCTATAGGAGTCTAGGATGATGTTTATTTCGCTGAACCTGATTACTCTTTATTTAGGGGCCGACTCTGACCTGCCGTTGGGAGTAGGGTGTCCTCACTGTTCATTGAAGATCTTATGGTGACTTTGAGTTGTTATAACTCCCCTTTGGGTCGTTGTCTCTTTGACACATTCCCCATTTCCCTTCTTTTTTCTATTGGTATGACAGATAAAACTAATAGATCATGTAAAGTCAAGTACCCTGAATATGCTGACGTTTTTCGAAAAATATCAAAATCTTTACTTTATAATTTTTTCAACATAAGATTAAACTTACGTCGTTGTAAAATTAGGCACATATTTATCTCCTAGACTCACAATCCGCCAGACAGAAACAAAAAATGTTTAAAAAATATCATTTTATCACCATTCCTTATCTTTGGATAAAAGAGCAAGATTTAAAGATACCACTAACCAAACAGTGGATTGGCAGTGGTCAAATAATTACGAATGGGACACAGAATAATGCCAACACCCCATTTACACAGATTTTTGCACAGGACGTTTCTTTTGCTTTGCAAATCAAAAGGTCTTAAATAAATCCTTTCAAATCTCGTTTTTTTTTACTTCTGCACAAGTTCTGAATTCTAAGACAGGCCTAAATTAATATGGTTTATACTTTCCTTGATATAAACGGGAAAATAAGCCGTGTGCACGTGGTAAGGTGGTACATTTGAGTTGAACATTTCCCTTGCACTTCTATGTTTCTGTTGATATAAAGTCGAATATGTTAAACACACAGTACGAACATTTTCGTTCAAGTAGTAGCAGGGCATAGTACGACATTTACTAAAATACAATCAATAATGTATTAAAATTTCGACAACTAAGCATTTTTTACATAAAGGAGCAGGAAAACATTGGTCAAGATATATGTCTAAATTTAAATTTATTTTATTTAATTTCATCATCATTCATAGTTACAAAATATTTACTGTATTTAGAACAACCTTAGCCACAATTTAATTAAGAAAAAATACGAACGATTATAGTTCTGACCACGACAGCATTTATAGCAATTCAACATGATGACTTTTTTTCAGACAAGCCCTGGCCATAACTTTATCTAGAAAAAGTTATGGGGTTTTATCGCTGACCATGACCGCTAATGGAGTAAGTCTACAGCTTTAAGAATGGTTCATGCTTTGAATGCTTTAAGAAATGTTCTTAAACAATTCAAGATAAATACAAAACTTAAGGACAGTCAACGAAATGTCTTTGTACCATTCTAATCGACCTTAGTGCAGTCATTAGAACAATTATACCTCAATTCTATTAAAGAGCTTATGCCCGAAAAAATGTACTTACAATCAGCAGTATAGTTATCTGAAACAAAACATGGAATTGAAGGTGACATTATTAGAGTTAGCAAAGAAAAAAATGATTTAGTTATTGTGGCACTTTATATTTTTTTAATAATAATTATACAACATACAAAGTTTTAATCAGTTGGAAACAATTAAAACCAATTAATTAATATTTCCCTAATGTCTGAATCAAAGGATGTATAAGATAAAAATAGAAAATCAAAACAAATGACAGCTAACGGAAAAAACAATTGACCGATTACCATAAAAACTACATATCAATTCCAGTCTTGTTTGTTATTAATTTGAGTATCTAACTATACATTGAATTATGAATTATCTAATATTATGTGGTCTCATTGCACGATTTTTTGCGGGTAAGTCGTATATTCTAAATATGTTTAGCTAAATGTTTATTCACTTTATCTAACCAACGTTAAATCAAATTCTGAAATTGTGCGTATTGGCATTTAGGTATCAGAAGCCGACTTACTGCAACAATAAGAATATTTTATTGTTTATATGATTACAGAAATAAACTTTTTTATATTTAAGTTCACCTTATTAATCAATCTATTAAAATGAATGTTTAATTTAAGGAATGAAATCAACCGTTTTCAAATTACTGCCAAAACTGAAGAAAATCAGTGGTTCAAGTTAATTTACTCAACCTTTTCCTAAACTTTTAATAATTATAGAAAAGAAATAACATATATATATATATATATATATATACATAATATTATATTATATATTTTTTTTTATTTATATAATATCATATCATAATAATTTATACCAATGATCAGTTTTTAGGACATTATAATGTTTTAGAATGAACAGTATGAGCATTTAAAAACTTATACTGAACGTTCTCAAAACCAAATTGGACGAAGCGTTGTTACTTAAATTGCGCTTGAACGAATTATTTAGAACAAAAATGGGTGCTCACAGCTACAATTGAAAATCATGTAATCTGCATAGCAGTTGAATCAAAATCGTTTTGTGCTATGCCAATTGTAACAGAACAACATTTTTGTTCTTAAAAATATAGTAAAACATCAATTTTATATTCCAACATCTGGGGTGATAAATTATCTTCTCTTAGAAAGATTATTGATTATGGTTTGCATTGTTGGTCAATTTTAAAACCAGATTGCATCTTAATTTTATTATGTCCTAGTTTGCATATAGACCAATAGACCATGGGCTGGAATAAGCCCACGTGTATCCCCCNCACCATTTTTTACGTCCGCTTACAGTGCTTGTACAGTAAAACATAACAAATCACACCATTATACAATACACCTTACACCATGCACCATTACACTACACCATGAAGGGTACAGGTCAACTCATACCTTTTCTAACTCGTACCTTACCAACTCGTACCTAATTTCTACCATCTCGTACCCTTTAGGAAATAAACATGCAATCATTATCATATATGGTTAATACCTTTAAAAAAATATTCTGTAATTCAAACACTAATTTGTTTTGATTGCGATTTGTTTAATTAAAAAAAAGGATCATGATTAGGAAATAAACATGCAACCATTAGTTATCACGAAACATAATGAAGAGAAAATAGTGTTGTTGATTGTGTTGACAAATACCTTATTTATTTATTTGCATAAATAAACCCTAACGGGTTAAAGCAAAGACATAAAATACACATGACAATGACATATAGCAAATGTAAAAAATGTCCCAACATCACGGCCACCAATCGATCTAAATCACAGCCAATGCTATGACGAGAAAAGGTTTAGATCAGTATTTACATTTCTGCATAGTTGTATATTTCGAATTAAATATTGACAAATAAGAAATCTGGATTCATGTAAAATCTGTAAAAAAACAACGTAGAGCCTAAAGTAAGGCCAAGAAAACGGGGTAAAAAGAACATGCTGATAAATTCAAGAAAATTAAAGCAACTGCTCAAAGGGAAATAAGAAAAACTCAAAGGAATTAATACATGGAAGAGGTAATAAGCCCCACTTAGATGAGAAACCAAAATCTTTCTGGCAATTCATGATCATACAGAAGAAGAACACTTCTTTGCTGGTTTCACTCGTCCTGGAAGAACCCTTTCTTATTTTTTGTGTAGAATAAAGATCGATGAGCCCTATATATACATCATGCAGTACATATAGATAAACACAGCACATAGTATCAATACAGATGCACATAATTCCTTAAACTTATCCCCATCGTTGAAACTATTTCAATATGAGGGTACGAGTTGGTAGGGTACGAGTTGACAAAGGTACGACTGGATTCCACCATGACCCATTACACCATATACCATACACCATCACACCATACACCATTACACCATATACCTTACACCATACACCATGCGCCATACACCATACACCATGCACCATACACCATACACCATGCACCATACACTTTACACCTTACACTATACACGATGTCCAATACAATGTATTTGCATTTCGGTTTTTATTATAGTGACCGGTACATACAACAAATGAATTTTCTCTTTTTTGTAGGACACAAATTTTCAATAAAGATTTGTAGAGATCTTATTTTCCAGTCTCAACTCTAGGAAATTTTCCACAAAGTTTGTTATTTACAATCGTATAAATAAAAAAAAACAAATATTCGAATGTGATACAGATTTTTGTTTGCCGTATTTTATTTCACGTGTTGTTTTTTCTCGCTTTTAAATGTCATTTGTTTTTCTCATCTTATTTATTAAGTATCCCAAACAAACAAATTCACGCAACAACTCACTACAACAACTCGTCTTCAAATCATAATTTGGTCATGAGTTGAAGGTGAGAAAATTTCACATGCAAATGAGCCAACAACTCGTTAATTTACATATGCAAATTTTGCAATGGATCATCTTCAGATCGCTTTCAAATCGTTACCAACTCGTGTAACAACTCATGAACTCATGAACTCGTGTCAATGATTTCATACCGATTTATTGGGATGCAATAGATCGTTTTCAAACCACTAACAAATCGTAAACAACTCGTGTAACAACTCATGAGCAACTCGTTTCCATGATTCCATCACAATTTATTGGGATGCAATGGATCGTTTTCAAATCGGTAACAAATCGTGAACAACTCATGAATGTGTACACATACAATATATACGTATTTTATGTATGATTAAGTTACACAGACATGTGTAGATATGATGGAATAAAATAATTTCTTGGTTGCCTTTTACTCCAGTATTTAAACTTAGTTTTGTACATATGTAGATACAGATTAATTTCCGAAATGGCTATACAGCTCATTAAAATTATTGCAGTTCGAGTTAACATATGTGTTATGGTCTCATGTTCATTTACTCCATATCCTTTCGTGAAATACAGAAATACATATGTTCATTAACAGTGTCATATAAGTTAACTGGCTCACATTGTTTGTGATGATTAAAATTAACAGATTTCTCAGCATATTTTGGAATATCATGTAATACGAATAACTTAATATACATTTCTCTTCAACAATTCCTCTTAGAAGTGAAACATTCAGATATCTCAAATTTAAAGTATATATACACACACCATTAATTGCTGATGATAAAGGGCTGCATTTTGTTCTGATATAAAGCGGTATTACAAAAAATTAAAATATCTACCTACCTTATATACTGAATTTCACTTTAATCCATTCCACAAATTACAAAAAACTTACATAAAAGACATAATATTTCATTTCATTTTACAAAAACAAAATTGTTTTATGTTTGAAAATGAACAGGAAGTGATCTAAACTAAAATTGACCAATAAATGAAAAGCTTTATTTGAAACAAATCGTTACCAAAACATGTTACCATTACATCAAACTTTTCTTACAAAAGAAATCGCTTTGAGATCATATCCTTGTTTCCAACANAGTCAACAGATCATGACCAAATCATTTTATCACATAAATGATGTTAACAAATCGCTTTCAACTCGTTTTCAGTTATAACTAAAGTTAAGAACTCGTCAACAAATCGTTCCATCACATGAAACAAGTTAACAAATCGTTTTCAACTCGTTTTCACTTATAACCAAAGTTAAGAACTCATGAGCAAATCGTTGTTTGAAGTTTCTTAAACCTCAATAACTCGCCTTCAAATCATGTGCCCAAGAAATCGTTAACAGATCATAGATGTCCTTTTACCTGGTATAAGTTGTTAACGAGTTGTTGAATGGATCATTTTCAAATCATGGTAATAACTCTTGAATTCGTGATTTGAAAGCGATTTGATCATGGTTTATTGAAAATTATTTCTGTTTTGGATTCCTTCTATTATATCTTTCGATTATCGAGCGTACATTAACATATTATTATGAAGGCGGCAAAGGCTGAGGGTTTATCATCGTACAGCGTCCATAACCTTTTTTCGTACACTAAACACGATCTTATTTCACGTACAATGTACATTGTACACGAGAATTTATTTCTTCCATGAAACAGAATCTATTTCTATTTTTTATATACCGTACAATGACCCACTCCTTTAAAAACCCCATTAATCATATAAATAGAGAATTTGTGTTTTACGTGGCATTTACACCATATCGCATACATTGATATCCCTACTGTTGCATGTTTTCAGTACATTTGTCCCAAATTTGAGTACTAGATGGCATTTACTCCATATCGCATACTATAGATATCTATATTCTTGAATCTTTTCAGTATATTTGTACCAAATTTGAGTACTAAATGGCATTTGCATCATATCGCTTACTATCGATATCCCTTTTGTTGCATTTTTTCAGTAAATTTGTACAAAATTTGAGTATTAGATGGCATTTACACCATATGGCATACTATCAATATCCCTATTGTTGCATATTTTCAGTACATTTGTACAAAATTTGACTATTTGATGACATTTACTCCATATCATATAATATCGATATCCCTATTGTTGCATATTTTCAGTAAATTTGTACCAAATTTGAGTACTAGATGGCATTTACTCCATATCGCAGACTATCGATATCCCTATTGTTGCATCTTTTCAGTATATTTGTACCAAATTTGAGTACTAGATGGCATTTACCCCATATTGCATACTGTCGATATCCCTATTGTTGCATCTTTTCAGTATAATTGTACCAAATTTGAGTGTTAGATGGCATTTTCATCATATCGCATACTATCGATATCCCAATTGTTGCATGTTTTCAGTATATTTGTACCAAATATGAGTACTAAATGGCATTTACACCATATCGCATACTATCGATATCCCTATTGTTGTATATTTTTAGTAAATTTGTACCAAATTAGAGTATTAGATGGCATGTACACCATATGGCATACTATCAATATCCCTATTGTTGCATTTTTTCAGTACATTTATACCAAATTTGACTATTTGATGACACTTACACCACATCATATAATATCAATATCCCTATTGTTGCATATTTTCAGAAAAAAATTGTATCAATTTGAGTACAAGATGGCATTTACACCATATCGCATACATTGATATCCCTACTGTTGCATGTTTTCAGTACATTTGTACCAAATTTGAGTACTAGATGGCATTTACTCCATATCGCATACTACAGATATCTATGTTGTTGAATCTTTTCAGTATATTTGTACCAAATTAGAGTAGTAGATGACATTTACAGCATATCAGATACTATCAATATCCTTATTGTTGAATATTTTCAGTAAATTTGTACCAAATACGAGCATTAGATGGCATTTACACCATATCACATACTATCGATATCCCCATTGTTGCATGTTTTCAGTATATTTGTACCAAATTTGAGTACTAAATGGCATCAATATCATAGTGCATACTATCGATATCCCTATTGTTGAATATTTTCAGTAAATTTGTACCAAATTTGAGTATTAGATGGCATGAACACCATATCGCATACTATCGATATCCCTATTGTTGCATAGTTTCAGTACATTTGCACCAAATTTGACTATTTGATGACATTAACACCATATCATATAATATAGATATCTCTATTGTTGCATATTTTCAGAAAAATTTGTACCAAATTTGAGCATTAGATGGCATTTACACCATATCGCATACCATCGATATCCCCTTTGTTGCATGTTTTAAGTATATTTGTACCAAATTTGAGTAATAAATGGCATTTACACCAGATCGCATACTATCGATATCCCTACTGTTGCATGTTTTCAGTATAATTGTACCAAATTTGAGTACTAGATGACATTTACAACATATTGCATACTATCGATATCCCTTTTGTTGCATGTTTTCAGTATATTTGTAACAAATTTGAGTATTAGATGGCAATTACACCATATCGCGTACTAACTATATCCCCATTGTTGCATATTTTCAGTACATTTGTACCTAATTTGACAATTTTATGGCATTTACACCATATCGTATGATATCGATATCCCTATTGTTGCATATTTTCAGAATTTCTTTTTACCAATTTGAGTACTAGATGACATTTACAACATATTGCAAAGCATCGATATCCCTATTGTTGCATGTTTTCAGTATATTTGTACCAAATTTGAGCATTAGATGGCATTTACACAATATCGCATACTATCGATATCCCTATTGTTGAATATTTTCAGTAAATTAATTTGTACCAAATTTGAGTATTAGACGGCATGTACACCATATCGCATACTTTTGATATCCATGTTGTCGCATGTTTTCAGTAAATTTGTACCAAATTTGAGTACTAGATGGCATTTACTCCATATCGCATACAATAGATATCTATATTGTTGAATCTTTTCAGTATATTTGTCCAAAATTCGAGTATTAGATGGCATCTAAACCATATGTCATGCCATCTAGATCCATATCGTTGCATATTTTCAGTAAATTTGTTCTAAATTTGTATGCTAGATGGCATTTACGCCATATAGTATACTATTGATAGCCTTGTTGTTGCATCTTTTCAGGAAATTTGTACCAAACTTTAGTCACAGCAGGTAGATTGCATTGTGACAAAATGACATATACTATGCATACACCTTTTGTTGCATGGTTTAGACAAATGTGTGCCAAATGTTAATTTTAGTTGGCATTTACAACAAATCATACTAAATATGAGTGTTTGTTAGTATATAAATTTCTTGCGTGTTTTAGGGAACATTATGTCAAATGTAAAATATCCGTTTGCGTACTGTGAGTATTATGACGTCATATCATAATATTTTCTCGCAAGTTTTCGGGATTGTAAATTTTTTTGAAAAAATATTACTTTTGTCAAGTTTTTTGCAAAATTTATTGAAAAATATGTGTCACGAACAATCGCGATCTTCACGAACATATTATTTAATTTGCCCATTGGCTTTCGGCGGAAAATTCATAAGTACGTTAAAATACAAATCAAAAAATATATTTTTGCGGTTTTATATTCTGATCATCGGTTATAGTTAAAAAAATAAAATGATAAGCACGTTTTGTCGGTACATGTTTTTGGCGTTTTTTTATTATTATTTATTTATGGTTGTAGAAAATAGCCAACTACTGGCGTATATAAGCACGATTATTTTTTCTTTATCATTGCTTTATAAGGTTAGCATATTTTTAAAAAATGTATTTTATATTATAGACTTATTCGATTGCACCAGTCCCAAGGCGCCATGCAGTTCATTGTCCCGTTCACATCATGTCTTTCGATCGTGTATGGTGTATGGTCCAGAGTCCCGGGGTCCAGAGGTGCCGAGTACAGAATATGGGTTATGGTGTATGGTTCATAGTGTATGGTGTATGGTTCATAGTGTATGGTGTGTGGTTCATAGTGTATGGTGTATGGTTCACGTTGCAACACCATACACCATTACACCATACACCATGCACCATTGAACCATACACCATGCACTTTTGAACCATATACCATTACACCATACACCATACACGATAAAATGGTTATGTTTTACCCTACAAGTACTGTACACCCCCTCTTCAAAATAAAACATGTTAACACGAGTATAACCTGCACACACTATTGGAACAGGCCCATTTTCAGACCCGCCTACCGAATTTTTGGGAAATGTCGTATTTCTTTCAAGTTTTTCTTTCAGTTGCTTCAAAACGTTGCCTATTTATAAAAACGGTGCTTATTATAAGAGCGTTACAAAAAACCCAAAGTTATACAATTTTTATGTCCAATATGTTAAATAGCGCCATAAAACTTACCCTTACCCCCATTGAATATTGACGAAAAATTTGATATTTTCATTGAAATTGTGAAAGTTTGATGGTCTATTGTTTATGATCTAAGAATAAAGCCAAAATCAGCAAAGGATAGAGCTTACCATGAGGGAGATACAAGGGAACAAATGTCACCAATTTATCAAGCTGAAGATAAATTATATTGCATTCTTACTTTGTGGCATTTGTGCATAAATGCAAGTATGCCGCATAGGAATTATCGGGGAGAAAACAAAATTATGGACTAAGAAAAAGATTGAGTTCAAGGTTAGTTAGTGAAAAGCAAAGATATATCTTGACCAGTGTTGTTAAAGAATTTCAGTATGAGGACCAAGCAGAGTCCAAAATTCTTTTCAGAATCTATCAAGAAATTTGTCTATAGAATGTTTCTGTTACATTTGCTTGATATTGTCATATCATTTTTTTCAGCCTTTTAGCCATGTGCTTCTGTTTTTTAAACAAACGTTGCATCATCTTAAAACTAATTTTTGATTGGTTAATTCCAATCAAAGTCCATCAAAGTTTGTAGAAATACATCGGCAAACGAGTACCGAGCAAGAATGAGGAAAAAAGTTAATTCTAAAATCATAAATCCAAAATCACGGCAATTTATATCGAAAACGAAATGGGACAGTATGACAAAGACAAAAAAATAAAATAAAACAAAAAAGAACAAGAACGCCACAAAACTAAAGCACTAGCAGTGTGAACCCCTACAAAAACTGAGGTAACATCAGGTGATCCGGAAGGATAATATTTTACGAAAGGATATGGAGTAAATGAACATGAGACCATAACACATATGTTAACTCCAACTGTAATAGTTTTAATGAGCTGTATGGCTATTTCGGAAATTAATTCATCATCAGCAGCACTAGAAGCCAAAGATAGGAAATCCATAATTTCAAAAAATGTTTAAAATGTATATAACCAAACAAAATTCTAATAATCAGTAATATCAAATATAGCTAAGGACAAAACTACGATGGAGGTAGTTAAACCTTATTGATTTTAGAATTTACATAAATTTAGATAATAAGCATGAATTGCTCCACGCATAGCACCCATCACACAGGCAGTAAAATATTATGTTGAAAAATCTGTTCGGTGGCTGATTGATTATTGTCATTGTCTAACCCGTAGACAAAACCAATTAAAATCCATGGTGCATGTTACTACTGAAAAATAGGATTGGTTTCTATTCCATCAAAGTCCTTCAAAGTTTTTGATCAAAATTTTCTTTGACCGTTGACACTATCAAAACAATCTTCAAAAACTTTGACCAAGAAAACTTTGAGAGTGTCAACAGTGCTTTTTGAATAAGTTTTGTCTTTCTTTTGCTTAATATTATTTTTAGTAAACATATCTCATTTTAAGTAGGTATCAAATGAAAGCTCATTAGATTTTCGCTGCAACTATTACAAATAATTGCCATTTTTAGATAAAAAAACATCATATATCAATAAAACTTACCATAACCCAAACAAATTTAATCTAAAATTGTCATTCTTTGTCTATGTTCGCATAAAAATAACCAGAACGCATAAAAAGTGTGTTGTATATGAATATGTTGCATAAAATATATCATGATTTCGTATTCGAACAGCCATTTGCTGACTTAAACTCAATATTTGCCCGAATTTGGTGAAAAATGGGAATTTCTACCTTTTAGATTTGTCTAGAGCTCACTGTCATATCGGTATATATGCCAAATCTGGAGGATATATCTTTAATTAATTGTTCTAAGCGATACATTAGTTGTCTTGAAACACTGTTTAAAAAAAAAACAAGGAGTGTTTAATGCGACTCTAAATAGCGAAAATTTTACCCCTACCCAAACAAATTTCTCTAAAATAGTAAATTGTTTTGTCCATGTTCACATAAAAATAACCATAACACGCAAAATGTGTCTTGTATATGACAATGTTGCATGAATGCCATTACAATTTTCTTAATAGCCATTTGTCGACTAAAACTCAATATTTTGCCCAAAATTGATGAAAAATTGGAGTTTTCAGATTTGTCAAAAGTTCCCTGTTGAATCGCAATATATGTCAAATCTAAAGAATATATCTGCAGATATGCCAATTAATTGTTCTAACCGATACATTAGTTGTCTTAACATTGTTAAGAAAAACAAGGAGTGTAAAATATGACTCTAAAACCCGAAAAACTTACCCCTACCCCAACGAATTTTAACTACAATCCTCAATTAATAAAGATAGCTGAAATAGTGTATAGAAAAATCTCTGTTAATTCGTTACAGAAATTTGGTATATTCGGTCAAAAGGTCTGGGTAAAGCGTTAAGTAAAACGACATCATTAGATAGTTTAATAACTTGTTTATATCTAATTTACAAATACGGCTATGCACGAGAAAGTTAATTATTGATTTTCAGTTATGTTGTTACAGGGTACTCATCAGACATAACTTTGAAAGGACCCGATTACGTCCGTAAAGGAGAACGTTTTACTTTGAATTGTACGTCATCGACTGATCCACAAATACAGTCAGCAGAGTTCTTATTAAATGACAGAACCATGACAAATATCGGAAGTCGAGATGGTAAATGCTTTAATGCTATCACATCAGACACGTGCACTCCTGTCGTCTGCAACTGCGCAAAGGGTGGAAAATCATATAGTTACACCCACCAGCTTTTTACGATGACAACAAATGTGTTTACATGTGAAATGAAAATTTCGGATACACAGTTGGAAGTTTCCAATGAACTGAAAATTGAAGTATTGGGTAAGTTGAAGGTAGTAAAAAAATTCAAAAAAATAAAATATCAACATTTTGATATATCAATGAAGAAAAAACTGTAATTCAGTAATTCTTTTTTATAGCATGGTTTTTCTAAAATGCTCAAAAAGTAAAAAGCGTGCTCAAAAGTCAGTTAAAACTAAACACATGGGACTGAACAAAAACTGAATACATAGGATTGAGCAAAAGTGGTTATATAATTTATTTTATACATGATCGTTAGGACAGTATAGGGCTGAGGGTTTTGATACGTTACATTAATTTAACGAAAATAACCACAATTGGTTTTGTGGCCTACTTTGAAGGTATTTAAATTGTATATATCTGGATAGAGAAAGTCAAGTGAAGTTATCAGTTTTTGCCACATTGTATTTATACACGTAAAATAAATGTTTTAAATTGTCTGACAAAGTTGAATGTTCACATATCATCAGATTAACGTTCATCGTGTATCTCAGGGAAGTATCTCTTAATACTTATAAGACTGATATCAGTATACTACGTGATCATATGAATGATCAAATATACAAACCGCAAAGTTGACTTACTGAACACATGATTTTCCCATATCTGACAATGTATTGCATCTTTTATATTACTAAAGGTTTTGACCTTAGTTTGATAAATGAGTATCTTTAAGGTAGTTAATGCTTCAGTTTTCTTATTTGTTCTTTAAGACAGACAACAGATGATTCTAGATGACGCCTATAATTGTACTGAATCAATGTCCGTAACGCTTATGTGTCAAATTCGTGGTGGTTCCAAACAGTTTGGATTTTCACCCTGGGAACATTATTTTAATGACATCTTTATTCGAGAATTGAAAGGATTTAATCAAGGAAAATTGTCAATATTACAAATTAATTCCTGTGACTATGAAGATGCGGGGCAATATTTTTGTCATGGCTGGAGTTTATTTTCGGATGGAATGATCAGGACTAATATAACGACAAACGTTACTGTTAAGGGTAAATTTCATTTAATTAGTTGATCTCAATTTTTGAAAATCTATAGTGCAAGATATGTGTGTTCATTTTAATGCATATTTAGAGGACAAAATCAGCATTATACTTCCTCGACAGCTTGCATTTAATGCGATACTTCAAATACACAAAAGAAATAATAGATGCAACGCTAGTAGTAAAATTAATTACAGATCATGACAACTATCATTGAGGTTTTATATTCATTTTATTTATTTATTTAATTATACATTACATGCTGAATAAAAAGGAGATCAAGGGATGAATTCAATCGAAGGAGCATTTTGGCAGTTTAATTCATGTTAGTTGATTATCCTGAATGAAGACATGGATGCAGCGTTGTTCATCATCTAACAATATATTCCACTAAAGGTGATAGCTACCGTGCATATAATAAAAGGTATGAGCAAAACTCATTGTTGAAGGCTTCGTAGTGACTTAAAGATTAAGAACAGCAATAAAAGCGTTGTTTCATAGCTTGGTTCTACCATGTATTTGTAGAGACATTGTCTCATATATGCATGTGCATTTTACTTTGTTCATTCTTTATCATCATCATGAATATTATTTCATATGTTTTTCGGTATTTATATGCCAAAATTAAGATTTTATCATGAAAATGTTATATTTAAGGCAAGCCTGTCATCGTAAACAAAACAACAGAGGTTACAACAAGTGTGATGTTATTTGTGTTCATTTACTCTCCAGTGGACAAAGTGTCTGTTAACTGGTATCTCGATTCACATATTATTACTAATACCAGTAAATACAAACCGGATATCGAAAAAACGTGTGTTGATATTATGATATACAGACGTTTATTACGTACAGAAGGTGTCAAGGCATCCCTGAAATTTCGCAGAAGTAGCTCTTCTAATGGAAAGTTTACAGTGTGTGTAGAAAATCTTTATGGCATGGTGTGTGATGAATTTAAGGACAATACAGGTACATAGGAAAAATGAAAGGATATGGAGTGAATGTACATGTGACAAAAACGCACACGATACATAGAAAACTCCAGTTTATCAAGGACAGGGCTTTTATTCCTGTCTTCATGTTTATTTACCAGGAAAACATATGAATGAATAAAAAAAATATGCATACCGCAAAAGTATATTAAGCAGTAATAAACATTTTAGAGGTTTGGTGATAATAAACAAAATAAGTAGTATATGTCATGTTATAATGGGAGAAAAAATACCTCCAAAAATGGCTTCGGCATTTTGCTGGAACTAATTGTATACATGTAATAAAACAACGGCAGAGAACATATCCCTGGATCAGCAATTTTTGTGACAGTGCTTTGATCTTTCCGCAAAGTCAATGTATGAAATACAAGCTTTACAGTAGAGAATTTATTTGTGAAATATACACTCTATATGCTAGGGATGCGGATATGTTGATGCTAAGAAAGTGAAAGTTCACAATTAGAAAGTCCAAATTATCATGTTTGTCATATAATCTAGATTTCAAACGTTCATGTGAATCAATGAAGTGTAGATTTGTACAAAAGGAATCGATTACTATGAGATGATATTAATTTGCTTTTGGTGCTGCAAGTTGAATCAAACCAAAATTCGATTCAAAATCCAGATACAGGTTATAACAATGCATACAATGTGAATCCTCGAAGTTTTCTACAGTGCGTATCAATTGCGTATGAATTGACTTGTTTGTTTAATTCAAAGGTGCAAATTTTCAGATACCTAAAAGCATGTTACTTTTATAACATGCAGGGTAATTGGATGTCACTTGATCTACAACAAATAACTGAGCAATTGGTCTTTTGCTGTAAATAATAACTAAATACCGAAGTTACTGTGAATTTAGGTTCTGCAGATGCGCATTTCGACAACTTATGTCTCTTCAGTGCAGATAAAATCTAAACGTTTGGAAAACCAAAAACTCAAAATGTTTAAAACTGATAGAGAACAAATAACAAATATAGTCTAAATGTAAAGCCAAAATCGGCTAAGGACAGGACAGAGCTTTGCATGAGGGAGATACTCCTTAGTTTTCAACAAAATTTACAAAAATTTAGATATTGTAAGGTTCCAAATACAATCGGCTTTCGGGTCAGCACCGAAGTACTGACTACTGGGCTGGTGAATATCCTCGGGGACTAACAGTCCACCAGTAAATGAGAACAGTCATATTAGACTAATTTCATGGATAATTGTCGAACTGATGTATTTGTCTTCTACTTGTCTTTAACATCATAATCAATACATGACGCCTGGTTTTAATATTTCTGGCAATATGCAAAAGATTTTCTATAAAAAGATAAAACTCGGTAAACGTAATATAAGAATTTGCGTGGTGCACTATAAAAGTTGCCCTATCATGCCCTATCATGTCTATATGTGCAGGTAATATTCATGTTAATAAGCGAGCGAAGCTCGCTCTTTATGGTAGAAATGTGGTAAAAAATAATCTTTTTGAAATAGCTATAAATAGATTATAGCTATGAATAGATACCATTTGACGCTGTTCAAATCTTTCGTCAAACATCGCCGACTCTCGCGTGACTTTTCATCCAACATGGCGACCTGGTTCCCATAATCCTTAGAGTTTTTTAGAACATGTTAAATATGCGTTTGTCCCGATCATTTAAAAAATGTCAATGTCATTTCAATCAATCGATCGGTTTGCTTATTTCAAGTGTCACTTTTCAATTTCAATTGACTTTTGTTCTAAATAAAACCACATGAGAAACGATATACAAACATTAAAATTAGCATAAATTAAATCAACGGCGAACGAAGATCTCATGACTGATGGCGTTAAGTTGCTATAAAGTTAGCCAAAAATCGCCTTCGGAAACACACATGCATGCAATCATTTATCAAAAATATGTCCATCTAACACCTCGAGTGAACTCAAAGGTGAAATTACTATCCATGATAAAATGTCTTACCTTGAAATTAGGATATCGCTTTCCTTAGTTTTAACGCTCCCATAATCGTGTATATTTGACTGAAAACTTTCAAATTAAATGGCATTACGCTTTGAAACATCATAATGCTCAAGTGATTGTGAAAATTGTCAATTGTCTGCTACCCCGGAAATGCACAGTACACCTACACTTCAAGGACCGACAACTGCATAAAATCAAAGAACTGACGTGCTGTTGAGATTGCAATGCATTCTGAGATGACAGCTCAGTGGTGATAAATATCATGTTGAGATCGTGAATTATGAATAAGATTAATTGTAAATTTGATTCTTTTTCACTGAATGGATGAGTGTATTTAGGAGACTTGAACAGAATTGGTAGGTCTCACACATCGCCATTGCCAATAAAATAAAACGTTATTCGGATACAATTTCTTACAAAAACCAACACTATATATATTTCCAGTGCTTTGTAATTTATCCAGGTAACACTAAATATTTTTTGAAGGACTTCAAGTTGCACATGTCTCAAATATACCCCTCTTGTTACTCATGTCTTCTCCCTCCGTTCTCTGTTTTAACTCACCTGGGTCACGTCAAAAAACAAAATCAGATATTGCAGAACGTGGGGATTCTGGCAAATCTGTTTGTCGTTCGGCAAAGCCAGAATATTTCGAGATCAACCCATTAACTTGAAGGGGGGTATTGTTTTTTCTTGACAGAAAATATATTTTTATTTTTTTTAACTTTTCAACAAAAATATATCTTTTTTTATCAAAATTAGCATTATATTTTTGGGCAGAAAGCCCCCTTCAGATTTTTTTCATTGTTATTGCAGCCAAAAAATTTTTTTTCGCATAAAAACAGCTTCAAAATATTTTTTTGGGAAAAAATCATAGTTCCCAGGCTTTCGAGTTAAATGGCCGGTGCCTTATGTCTGAAAATTCAAGTGTCAGATTTTTTTTCAAACACTTAAGGGAATTAATATTTATTTTCAAATTTTTACCATACTCTACGTAGAGTCTGGCTGCAAGAAGGTATATGCAAGAGTATTTGTTTTTAACTTTTATTTGGGACTGAATGTCTATTTTAAAACTAAAAAAATGTCAGACCCCCTCAGAATAAAACGGGTTATCCCCTTAATTGAATATGTTATTTAACTTTCATCTCTCATTAAATACATAAAGCATGTAAAACAAAATAAAAAAATAGAGCAATTCTAACATTTTCCAAACAGAATTACAAAGAAACTATTATAAAAACATAAATAAAATATACAAACACTATGTACACAAAGAAATGAACACAATTGTTTACAAAATAAGAAATTGCTGACTATATGAATATTCGAAATGAAATACCAGCAGCTTTTGGCATGTAAAACGTTTACATTGGAGATATCATCCGCAAACAAATACTTCAGGGTGAAAAGGGTAATGAAAATAATTAGATAAAACAAACATCATCTTCAAAACCTTAATATCTTACCTTTACTTCCAGTAATTCCTGTATGTAAAGTCCGATAAAAATTATGTTGAAACATGCTCCCGATATAGTAAAATTTAAAAACAAAAACAAGTTCCATACTATAAATTACAGGGAAGGATTCGATTTAACATAAAATCCTTTGAATGACAGTATATGGTTGGGTGTTGAGGAACTTACGAGTAAATAAGAAACGAACCGTCAGTCCAAAAAGAACAATCCAAGGACAATGGCAGTGTCGGAAAAACAAAGAAACAAAGACATAACATGAGATCTTATTATCATTGTGCCATTTTTTTGTATGTGCGTATGTGCATGTCTATGGTATGAACTTAAAAAACTATCAACACAAATACCATAAAGCTTAATGTTTTGTGCAGCTAATGCTAAAATATTTGACCCCATCACTAAGAAGTCATATTTTAGGACGGCACCTCTGAGAAACTCCTTCCTCCTTTTTCATTCAAAGAATCTCCAATGAAACCACTGGGCCGATAGGAACAAAACTTTGTCACAATGGTCCTTGGGTACCAGTACCCTTCAATACTTTTTATCCATTGCATAGGTCTGCATCCAATCCAAGATGGCCACCAGCAGGGCAAAAAATTTAACATTTGTTCCGCCATGGAAATTCATTTAAAGACTTGGTCTCTTAAACCACTGATCAAATTGGAACCAATATTGATTACAATTAACTTTAGGAGATCCCTTCAAAATCTGTGTCCATCAGGACTGCATGCTCAAAATTCAAGATATCCATCAATGGGAAAAGATTTCATCGGACCCTAATAAGAAATTTATGCCATTATGATCTCTGAAACTGATGTCTTTATGATGTCGGTCATGGTCTGTGAGCAATACAGTCATTTGAGAGCCTCTCCTTTATCCTTCGCTCGCATTTAAGGTTGCACCCTCCTCATATTAAAAACATAAAATAAAATGTACAAACACTGAGACATGAAAGATATATGTTGTGCATTTTTTATATATTCATATTTATGGCATGAATTAAAAAAAATGACTAAATTATAAAAGCTAGGGCTTCGTTCAGCAAATGTTGCATGAAAGATAAAAGTCAAGATATCTGACCACATCACTCAGTCATTTAAGAGCCTCTCATTTCTTCTTCGCTCGCTTTTAAGGTTGCACCTTCCTCATATTATGATTTACGTTGAAGAGAAGACATCGAAGGGCTAAAAAAAATGGTCTGGTTCGGCGGAGGGTGTTCACAGAAAGTTATTCTTTCCCTAGGACTAAATACACAAATGTACATTTTATAAAATTTTGCAAACCGATATCTTGTAAAATAGTGTTAGCATTTGTTATGACTATTCTTTTGGATTTGATTAAATTGAAAACTATTCCATCTGCAGGCTTTTCCATATCATCAGTATGACACTTCAAGAGAATGGATTAGAATTACCTAGATAAGCACTAGTTTTAGCTATTGCCAAAACTACATTATATAGGGTTGCAAGACATATTTTTGTTAATGTGTTTTTAGCATTTTTATCTGGTTGTTTTTTGGTGAAATGAATCATTTGATAACTGTTTGTGGACCATTTGGTGTTATCTGTTCTGTTAGATTTTTACTTTGTGTTATCTGTTAAAGGAAAAAAAATGATTGCTTTTAATCATAGAAAGTGTGATACTTGTTTTCTCTAACTTTTATAATGGATTTAAATTTACTGTGAACTGACTTTGGAAAATTAAAGATCGTTCCCCTTTTTAATAAAATCCCTCTTGCCACTCCCACCCCCTTACAGACAAATCAGAGAACATTAGTTGTCATTTCATATAATATGTCGCTCCATTCATAAGTTAATTTTCCAGTAAACACATTTGTATGCTTACAATATAATAAACTGAGATTTTTTAAACTTTAAGTTGAAGAAACATCGAAACGTTTTCAGTTTTACTGGATTATCGTTGGAGTAGTTACAGTTGTGCTGATAACAGGCCTAGTTACAGTCCTATTGATCGCCCACTTAAAATACAGGAACCAAGGTATCTATATTGTTAATGTATATCGCTTTGGAAATACATCGGCAAACGAATACAGAAGCAAGAACGAGGGAAGGGGGATTCTAAAATTATAAATCCAAAGTCACATCAATTCATATCCAACACGAATTGAGACAGTATGACAAAGACAAAACAAATAAACAAATAACCTCGTTATTTAGTTATATGAACAAGAACGCCATATAACTAAAGCACTAGCAGTGTGAACCAGGCTTGGGGCAAATTACATTGCAATGTAATGCATTATATTACAATTACATTTGCAAATTTAACATTATATTACAATTACAATTACATTGTGTACTTCAATTTTTGAAAGTAATGCATTATATTACAATTACTTTACAAAAGTAATGCATTAATTACACATTACATTTTTCAAATTTTATCAAAAAAAGAAACGTTTAATCATGCATTTGCAATTATTTACAGTGAATACTGTGAACATGTTTCTCACGTAGGAAAAAGACCAAATTCAATCAACTTTTTAAAACTATAAATATCTCTTGAAAATGATGTAGATTCGTTAAAAAATGCAAGTGAAAAGATCCATCCTCTGAGTTAAAATTTCTGTACTTGTGTATTTGGTTGCATTTATATGTAATTATTTATAGACTGTATTATCTCTTTTACTATGTATATGTAGTTTATATTTCCCCCTTTTTCACAATTTTTCTGAAACAATTTTGAAATTTACAATTTAATATTAAGCCTTAAGGGTTGGGGAAGATTAATGTGGGCTTATTGAACCTTTACTGTGTAAAATTCATGTGATCTTTTCAAAAATTAAAGAATGAACTTTATATGTAGTTTTTGAGGAAAAAGTTCAGTTTAGTTGCCTATACATATATGTATATTCATGGATGGTTTCTTATAACTGACACTTTAATTAACACAATTAAAAGCCATAAATCCACTTGTCATAGGAAAGAAATTATTTGAAATGTAAACTTATTAAGAGTTTTACATGTGACAATCAATGATCTTTGAACTAATTATACTTTGATCACTAGAAGTCTGTGTTTGTTTTGTTAATTAAGGATTTTAAATTTTCAACACTCGAATTGAAATTAAATGTTTTTCGTCATTAAATTTCTGAATGAAAAGAAAATATGTTGTTTTATACTTTTAAATAAGTTGCAAAGATGGCAGATATAGGAGAAAAACAATGATCAATATTTACATGGAGTTCTAGTACATTTCACTAAAACAATTTTTTAAAGTTGAAAAGCTTTACCCAAGTTTCAAATTAGAAAAAAGTAATGCTATGTAATGCTTAAATTACAGGCATTTTTGAAATGTAATGCATTATATTACAATTACTTGTAATGCTAAAATGGAGCATTACACATTACATGCATTACTTTGTAATAATGTAATGCATTACAGGGCATTTCAATTACACATTAGCATTACCCCATGCCTGGTGTGAACCTCTACAAAAACTGAGGTATCATCATGTTCTCCGGAATGGTAAGGTAAGCATGATCTGCTACACGCATGGATTATTAAGGAATTAAGGAATATTTTAGCTATTCATACGTTTACAAATGTGATCCAAGTTTGCATTCTGTCTTATACTTGAGCTCATTCATCATCCCACTATAGGCCCAACACATACATACGTTCTGTAGACATGCTTAATGCCATACAGCATACAATTGTGGACTATTCTTATGGATACTACAGTTAGAATTATAAATGTCTTAGTAGACATGAACCTCATGAAGAAAACATTCCAGCAAATAATACTATTGTTTAGATATAATCCGGACTCTACGAATTTTAAGCATGTATACAGTCGGACCGCACGCGTATAGACAAACCGTATACGCACGGTCGGTGAAATATAATACAAAGTTTTATGTTTTAAATATATATATTAATTCATGGCCTTTTCCATATCAGCTGACGCCTTGTGCTGATATGAAAACGGCCATGTCTTAATGTGTTGGTTATATTCTTTCATTTAGGAGTTATCATAATATATGGGCTGATATGGATATTTCAGAACAAGGCAGTCTGGCATGACCATATCAAACAGGATATGTTGATATGGAATTTTAACTTCTGGCTTTGTTACGCATGCAAAACAGTACATATCTTTGCTAAGTATGCAATGAAGTGTATTATCTAATTGAACAAAAGCAGCACTTTAAATTACGTTATACCTGTGATTTCAGCTCAGCGTGAAAGGTATTTTTCTTTAGTAAATGCTGAAAAGGAAATGCCAAGAAGACAACTTCAATTCACAATTTCATATAATTTACTGATTTACTGACGAAACCATCGAAACAGCTGATAATAAATGAAAAAGCAAGCGAATAAAATGAAGTGTTTTAATACACGGAAAAAATAAACCTGCCAGATTTCTATGGAGGGGTATTTCCGCCACCAGAGAAATTCTATGCTGTAAATTTTATCTTCTCTTTTTATTGTTTTCGCTTTCCTTATCCATAGTTCTGCATTTTCTTTATTTTATATTGTAGATTCTATAATATCGATTTATCATATTTTATATTCTTTCTTTCAATGTTCCTATTTCACCCGTACTTCTGCAGTTTTTATATTTTATATTATTGTTTCTAAAAACTCAATTTGTTATATTTTATGTTCTTTCTTTAAATGTTCCCATTTCTATGCTTTGTTCATTAAGTTCTAAATTCTTCTTTCACGACATTATATCTACCGTGTTAATTTCGAAAAAGTTCATGTTTTATAATTTGAAAGAGAAGTGTTCAAAGTAAGTATTCATTGTGCAACATTCTGTCGTTTATATTTAACTTTTGTCTTTGTATTATCATGCAATTTTTTGTTTTCATATCTTAAAATAAACGTGGCGGAAAAAAAGCGTATGGTTGAATTATGACAACAGATGGCGCGAGTGTTTTTGTGACAGCTTTTCATCCACCAGCAGATTCGTCCACGAACAGGACTTTATAGGGAAATCATATATATTATTGTGTATAATATAATATATTATTGTGACAATTTTTAATATGATGCAACAAAATGACACTTTTAAGACGGTGAAATGAAAAAGCCTTTCCATTTAAGTGAGAGCGAAGCGTTGAAAACTTGAAGGGGGTCGTCCATGATTGGAAGCGATAATAGACTTTACTACATGTAAATACTGAAAAAAACACCTTGAATCGGGAAACAGGGTTTTTTAAGAGTCTTTGTTAAACCCCCCACTCTCTCGTAAAACGGGAAAGTGGAGATTTTGGGAATGGACGCCATTGTGATCTAAATACAGCGCCAAAAGTTTTATAATCCAGATGGAAAAAACTCCCATTTTGTACAATGTTGAACGAAATTGTCATGCTACCCAGTAATGTATTTTTAATAATGCAGGGGGGAGACGAGACCCACATGATTTTCGGGACTTCCGAATTTCCCATTTCAACTTCGGAAAATCGAATAACCCCAGCTCTCTGAGAGCCCAAAGCTGAAGTCCAGAGCCCAGTGAGTGGGACCCGGAGCCATAGCGTGGGAGCCCGGAGCAATAGTTTGGAGCTCAGAGACATAGTGTTGGAGCCCGGTGCCCTTTTGTTGGAGCCCGGAACCCTAGTGTACGAGCCTAGCTCCCAAGTGCTCGAGCTCGGAGCCATAGTGTACGAGCCCGGAGCCCTTGTGTTGGAGCCCGGAGCCAACAAAGAATGAAATATTAATATCGAGAAGGACCAATTGAAAAAATATAAATGAAGAGATAAATAAATAAGTTAATAAAATCAGTACAAAACGGGGAAAAGGGAATAAGTAAGAAAGAGAAAATACACTATACAAAGGGAAAAGCTATTTTTGACTTTGAAAATTGCTGATGTAACAACTATAAATATTCTTTTTTGAGAAGTCTAGTAGCCCTTAGAAGAACTTTTGTCTTTATATGTAAGATATAAGCTCTTGACTTCACTTCTTCCTTGGTTTCTTGACTTTCTTTTGTGCGGTAGTTTTTGTCTTTTGAGGAGAGTTAGCGTCCTTTTCGACTGACTTAGCCGTGTAGATTTCTTAGCTGCTGGCATGAAGGACAATTGCCACAGAAACGACATCTCGAAAGTTTAGGACAAATGTATACCAGCTTGACCATGCAGTTTCAATTACCAGTTGAAATCGCTGATTATACAGAAAAGCGAACCTTTTGCTTGGGAAAGGTCGGCATGGCTGTATGAAGTTTCCCAGTCGTTGCATGTTAAAGTACACCAACTTAACCCCTAAATAGAGTTCTTTTTGTGGTGTGAATCTAGTCATTAGAGTGTCCAATCAAAATTTCATAGTACTGAACAAATCGGTGGCACGACACGAACCCCCCCCCCCCCCCCCCCCC